>JXSR01S047646.1:68329-90830 GCA_000969725.1 Ophiothrix spiculata
GAGAATCTTGATTTCTTCTTTTCTCATCGCCCAGGGGTTACTTAGTACAAAAGACGTTATGAAGATGTGTCGCAAATTTGGGCACCAGTAGCAAAATCAGGCTCTATGTTTTTTTAATTGGTCCTTTTTCTTCACAAAATGTGGTATTAGGTGGGTTTTCTTTTCAATATTTTGTGCCAAATGTGCAACTTAGCGAACCCAAAACAGCACAAGTTAGTGCCAAAACATGTGATTTTTGAATAAACTTGATTAAAAAATTGGGACATTTGGTGTATGGATGGGTCCCTTTACTTTGAAATTGGCATTTTGATTGGTGGCTTTTCACATTTTACAGAGGTATGTTTCAACTAAACCAAACTTGAGCTCCCCCTCCCCCGGTCTCATCGTCAACTCATCTCTCTCACTCTCCTATCTGATAGCTTCATTGTATTCACAACACAATTAATCAATGTCTGTGAAATATGTATTCAGTCTTGTTGATATTGGGTTGGGTTACATACAGCAATGATACAAAGCTTTACAGAAAGCAGAAACGGGGTATCTGCATTGTTTGCTATATGTAGATACTACATTTTGATTTGGATGAGTGAATTAACAATTTTATTGATAAATTGGAAATTGAAATCGAGTGTATCCGAGTAGTTTATTCCTTTATATTCCTAAGCTTAAAGTGTTGCTATATTAAAGGTATTATAAACCATTCCTCATGGATAAGAAAACATGAATACTTAATTTGAATCAAGCAAAGGCCTTAAATTGCAAAACAAACAAAACCCTCTAGTTCTGAAAATACAATTTTCAAGGCAATGGTTTTTTTTTTTCTTTCTTACTTTTTTTTTTATTAGTTTCTTAAATTGATGACATAAACATAATGTATTATTTTCATAGGTAATTCAAAAATGCTTTTCACAAAACGTATTGTAGCAGATTTTAAAAATTCATAATTTGGAGAATTCATCATATTTGTGTAGAATCACTGCTTTTTAATTATTATTTTACTGGCAAAGTATTAATTAAAGGCATAAATAATCAAGTGCTTTTTCTTAGATACTCATATATGCCTACAACAAGAATAAGAACTGTGAAGCATCTTTATTTCTTTTTTCTTATTATCAAAAATTTGAAAGCTCATTCTGCATAGTGAACATAAGAAAGATATCATTGGTGCATTGGTACTGATATAGATAGGTATTGTCTTTTGCAAAGATTCATTTTATATGAAAATTGTGTCCGTAACTTTTAAAGAAAGAATACAAACAGCACTCTGGAATTGAAGAGACATTGGACAAGTTCAGCATCATCCCCAAACTTTTCCCTATACATTTCAGGATTTTTACATCATTTCAAGTAGTAGCAATAATAATAGAAGTATTCAAAATTTAATTTCCAAATTCCACCTATATATCAAAATATTTTGATTTCTTTCATTATTGATTATCGTTGTCGATAACAAAAAATACTGCCTCCTCAAGTTGATATCTTACAATTGGCCCCATTAGCAGATAATAGTAATGAATAATGAGAGAGTTTTGAGCGCTCATAACAATGAAAGCAGCTGAGCGCTGTACATACTTGTAACATAACCTTAAAACTATACAATTTTAACAAATACACATTGTTACAAACAGAATCATGTACAATAGGAGAAATGGTAAAAGTTATAGGTAATTTCACATGCAGTCACTCAAAATAGTCCTCAAAAAGTAGAGTCTTGAGAGAACGCTTGAACTGACTAGTAGTCATTACTGGAGCAGCGTTCCTGATTATTGAAGGCAAATTGTTCCAGAGTTTGGGTCAAGAAACGGCGAATGATCTTTTTCCGTAGAAATTTGTTCTTGGACGCTGTGAAGGAAATCCGTAAGAGACTTAAGATGAGGATCTGAGAGTCCGAGCAGGTATATAGCGGCTGAACAAATTGGCAAGGTATGCATTAAAGTGATCGTGGAAAGTCTTAAACACCAGAAGAAGGATCTTATATTCAATGCACTTTGATATAGGCAGCCAATGGAGATCCTGTAACACCGGAGTCAGTGTGACAAGACGGGCTGAAGCGTTCTGGAGTCTTTGGAGTTTTTGAAGATCGTTGTCAGGAAGGCCCACAAGGAGAGAATTACAGCAGTCGAGGACAAAATTTATCAAAATTTTCTCAATAGTTGGTGCTTTACAGTCATTACAGAACTAAAGATTTTTGAAGACAGAACATAAAGAGTGTTCATCATCTGCAGATAAACTTCTACAAGAGCTCATGTATGAAGAAACAGTGTGGATACCAGAAATGTGCCCAAATGGGTTTTTTGAAGAAGAAAAAAAATCCTTTCAAGATAAAATTCCTAAAGTTTGCCAGGAAGGTTGGAATGGGGGTCTGAATCTTTTGTCCCATGTATTGTCTTGTGTTGAGCCAATTTGAGTTCTTTTTGAGTTTTTATTTTTTATTTCATGTGTTCTGTAACTTGATGTATGTTTTAATGTCTATTTTCACAGGGATAGGCTACTTTCAGACCTTATTGGTCCTTCCGGTCTATTCCTCCATAAGGATCTTGTATACGTAAATATAGATTGTTTTGATGTGTTTTACTGTTATCGTTTTATGGAAATAAATAAATATGAAATATGAATGTGAGGATAAGTAGGTACCAGAACAAATGCCCTTCATTAAGTCTCCCACCATGCCACTGTAAACAATTTATAGCAACATGGGACAAAAACCCTGCAAACATGAGGTATTTCAATTGTGGACTTCCAAGATAGCACTTCTTATTTACAAATTCCCACCACTTCTTCCTCTCATATATATTTCAAATTTCCATATAATATATATCCCAATGAAATTCAAGACGCTTTTAAGGTGGTTCCTTTTTGCGCTCAGGTGTTTTTACAAGTTGTAAGTCGGATGTAATCTTCCTATAGTAGTCCTTCTTAAAATGATAAAAAATATCAAATATCATTGAGATATATAGTTTTGGGGGATATATATTTGTAAGTGTAGTTGCAGGGAAAGATTTGGAATAAAAAATGAGATAAGATGAGATGGGATTGTAGAGATGGATTTCAAGGACTTGGAGGTTTCTGGTTCTATGTACTTATCGTGTATCATTGTTGATATGTACAAACTTAATCGTATTCTTGCTACTCTGATTTCTGTATTGTATCCATATTCTGTTTGATGGAGGGGGGGAGGCACCCTATTATTTAGAGGGGAGATACCCATACTTTGATCATCACTAAATAGGAGGGAATTGTTAGGCTTTTCTTCATCCGCAAGCAAAGCTAATCATAACCACGCGTGTGCCATGGATACCGATGTGTGAGTCATACATGTGATGTGCACTACGTCTGATGCAGTTGTGCTGTGTACAGCTACGCGCACGCTTTTTTGTATCAATTTACGATATGAAGAGGTCTGCCTATTTAGTGTTGAACAAAGTATAGTTAGGGCCAGTTCAATTCTGGTGTGGGGATCAATACCCCAGCTTTTTGCCAATGATACAGAAGGTCATCACAAATATGTAGGCCCATCTCTTACTATGAAAACTAAGGGTAATGATAAGAAACGGAGACCTGTGCATTGTAGTTTTGAATTGTCCCCAGTCATCATTAGTTAAGATCAGTTAACGCTGACACAATCCGCAGCCACCACAGACTGGGGCTCTCCACACGGGCAAATCAATCTGTACTTTGCACATCCAGATGCATCTAGATTAAACTTAACTTCAGCAAATGTCAATACGCGCAACGATAGTAAAGTCAGATTGACGCGCGTGTGAACTCAATCTGCACTTCGGAAAGTGTCTACATTCATCTAGATGCATCTAGATTTGATGCTTCCGTGTGGAAAGCCCAATGTTGTTACTATCAGATGCTTTCAGTTGCTATTTTTAAATATTGTGATCACAAAAAATTAGTTGTGATGTCATTCAGATTTTGTTGGCCATCACACCCTTCCATGACCCAGCGTCAGCCTTCGTTTCTTTACATCAGCCAAGGTCGCTACCAGCCTTTACTTGTCATCGAGGTGTCTGCCTTTACAACATGTTATGCATTTATATACCATGTCACCCCTCCCCCTGGAACATTTGAAAGGACACATCATCCTGGTTACGGCATCACTTGACTTGAATCTGTTTTATGCATAGGATATGCAAGCATTAGTCACAAGTTATTGTATTTTACACATCTGTATCCAGAGTTTCATCATTCATCTAATTTTCCAGCATTGATATAAATTTATAGTCAAATTTGTTGCAGATTAGCTTCCATTAGTTTCTGAGAAAGTATTGGAATTTCATTCATAATTTGATCCTTAGAATGCATCATCTCTGATCTGATTTTGTATTCCTTTTTTCTCTCCATTCTTTTCCTTGTATGTAAATATAGCAAAATTCATTACGGATTAGCTTTCAATTACTATGCAGGGAAAGCATTGAAATTTTGTTCATAATTTGATCCTCAGAATTTCATCATCTATCTAATTTTCAGTATTGCATATATAAATGTACTCTGTACAGCAAAATTTGTTCTGGATTAGCTTCCATCATTTGCAAATAAATAAGGCATTGGAATTGAAATTACAATATGATTCTCATACATATTTGATTTTTAATAGCAGATTTTTTGCAGATTAGCTTTCAGAAAAAGTGTGAGGAATTTTTTTTCTCACTTGGTTGGTATATCAATACTTCTGTTGTATATTTTGCTGAGAAGGCTTTGGAATATGTTTAAAGGGGAATTGGACAAAATGTTTAAATTTTATTTGTGGATGATTTATACTTCACATGTTAGTAAATAACAGCCAATTACCAGATATCGGGAAAATTTTGATCAAAACCTTCCAAAAAATTTGAATTTTATTTTGTTTGTTGATCTTGGTATGAGGCTATGCTTTATACTTCACATGTTAGTAAATAACAGCCAATTACCAGATATCGGGAAAATTTTGATCAAAACCTTTAAAAAAAATTGAATTGTATTTTGTTTGTTGATCTTTGCAGATAAATCAAAAGAAGTTCCGAGTTTGTATTAGATCTCCTGAAAAGGCAAATTTAAAAAATTCAATTATACAAGGCAGTATTTATCACTGTAAACAATGATAATTAAAAATAATAGAATATATAAATATTTTGATATATAGGGTTTGAATATGACAATAATACAACTTTGCGTTCTGTCATTATTACTGCTAATACTTCAAATGATGCAAAAATCTCAAAATGCTTGGGGAAAAGTTGGGGATGATGCTGAACTTGGCCAATGCGGGTTCGGAGTTGATTTTATTTTTCCCACCCTGCTCGGGGGCAATTTATTTCTTAGAAATTACTGTTTTTTCCTATTCCATGTTTAGGGATGATTTTTTTCTTCTGCCTATGGAGGGGGAATTATTTTCAAAAAACTTTCTGCTCCCCCCTGTAAATCTAATGGTGCGCCCCTTATCATCCATCCACTCTTGATTGGAGCCGGTGACATCCAATCCGTGTCTTCTTTCCAAATGTTGTTGTTTGTGTTGCCAGTTCATTTACTTTAAGGCGTTGATTGCCAGTTAGATTTTCCGTCACAGGTGTTTAGAGTTTCTGATTACAAATAAATCCTGCGAAATTTGAATTAATGGCTAAAATGTGACAGATTTGTTAAGGTTTTTAAAAGTAATAGATAAAAAGATGAAAACTTATACGCTAGGAAAATTTGCAGTGACAAAGTGTGGGTTGGCCTTGAGGCAAATAAGAATAAATAAATATTGGATAATTATTCATATGATTATTTGATTTGATTCATCAGCAAAATCAAGCTTTTTAGAACATATTGTACTGTGTGTTCATATTTTGTCTTTCGGTTGCAGTTAATGCAAGAAACTTACGTGGAGATCATTTAATCTGACGATAATGGCTTGATACGTAATTGGTTTTCATGTCAACACCTTCACTATGTGATGGGATGGATAAGAGTATCATCCTATACATAGGGTAGTATCCAACAATTTTATGTTCTTTTTATTTTTACTTATTTTGCTAAGACCCAGATTTTTGTGAATTTAAAAATTCCACAACCTGATTGTAATGCCACACATAGATTTGTATAGGAAATTTGCGCTAGTTGGTGAAATCAATTTGTTACTAAAAGCTCCAATTTGTGAAATAAGTGAAAATTTACCCACTAGTATTTCAGGTTTTACGCTGTTAAAAGGCTTTAGCGACGGCCGATCTGGACATTATATACACCTACAGCTCATGCATATTTCATGGACTTGGTTGACAGTATAGGGCATACTGGACTGACCCATTTAGAAGCCGATCTCTTGTGTGGAATAATAATGTGAAGTAGCTCAAAGTGTGCATTTTTCACTTTGCTTTTTTTGTACTTTACTTGGTTCAAACTTGTTGCTGAATTTGTGTATTTACAATTTCAACTCTTAACTCAGAGGATAGGGGGGAGGGGGGAGACTTGCACTGAGCTCGTTATTATCTGCAAGCAAGAAAACACACAAAAGGGGTGTGTTATTTTCAATCATTGACATGGTCCACACAGAGCGTATTTAGGGTAGCAATTTCATGCGATTTTGTTAAAAGGGTCTTTTTTTAGCAGACATGCGGGTGGCTAGTTGGTGTATAGGTTATGAATTTCAAATAAATTAAAAGCTTATTTTTTTTGGCCTTAGCTTGCAAGCTATAGGCTTGCCTGCCAATAACAACATTTGGTTGTATGTAAGAACCCCTCCCTCTGGGCCCCTAATACATGTTTAAAGCAGATGTGACACCATTGTTTTTAAACATTTTCCGATTGAAACATAAAGTGCTTTGATCCCATTTTTGGCTCCAAAGTCAAAAATTTTAAAAGCAGATTGAATTTTTGCTTTATTTCACAAGTGCTTATGAACTGGAAGTATATTGTGTTATATAAGTGCAATGCAAATTGTGATATATATATGAGTGGTGCTCTGGCAAAATGAGCGGAAAGTCGCGATTGAAGATTTTGAATAAATGGCTGCCAAAGTAAAAATATGGTAAAATTATCAAATTTCGTTTTTTGGCATAAAACGTGTCAATGCATTAGTTTTAATCCATACCTCGCGTTTTGAAGGTCAATTATGCCGGGAAGTGCAATTATTCACGGGTAATTGATCGCGTTTTGCTATCATACACTATAGTATTCAGTAACTTTAAAATCCATTTGCGAGAATTTTCTACTGCCAGAATTTGAGTGGACTGCCTTGTATTTTGATCTCTAAATGAAGATTGTAGAAAGAGAGTTATATATGAAATATTATATATCATTCGAAAGCTGAGATTATAGAGAATTAAAATATGTCATAAACTCAATTTTGAAAATCGTGACTTTCCGCTCATTTTGCCAAAGCACCACACATATTGGGATTCAGTTGGTTGAAATTAAATTTGTAGACAGACCTAGGGATTTGAAAACATCTGTTTACATCAAAACAACTAATTAACTTGATTCATCCCAACATTTACAAAACAAACAAATGCAACAGAAATAACCAAAAGTGCACATATAGCATGCACAAAACCAACGTTAGAATGAGAATCTAGCCAAGTGAAAAAACTAAAGGATTGCATGTATTTGCGCATGTTGTAGTGGTCATATCAATCTCCTTTTAAAAGCGATTAGACCAGACTCTGTTTTTTGTATTTTTTTGCATTTAGGCCTCCACAAAACAATTAGTACCAACATTTTTACTAATTTCAGTCTTATTTGTTTTATATTTTTTCTTTCCTGTATTCCAATATGGCTGCTGCAATGGTTTTTATCTTGATACAGGTAAGAAATTTTTTAGATTTTCTTGGGTTTGTGAATTAGCCCTTAGCTGCTTTGTCCTTGGTTTTGCCCGCCCCACGTTTTGTCCACAAACTTTAAAGGATATTTGATGTTAATTGTATAACAACTATTTTACCAAGCAACTCCTACGGGATCCTGAGCAGAATTTCTTTTTCTCAAATGTGACAGAGACCCCACAGAGCACCTTATAAATAACTTTTGACCAATCAGAATGCAAGACTGTTGCCATGACAATGCTGCCCTCCCAAAACCTGTACTAAAGACACATTAGAACATAGAGGGCAGGACAGGGATAGGAGATCAAGTTTAACAATAAATTATTTAAACCATCTTAAAATCAAACCTGAGTTACAAAATAAGGGTTGATTTTTTAATTTTATAAAATTGGTTTGGGCCTCTTTTAATTATCTTGTGTTTTTGTTTCAAATATTGCATAAAACATCCACATTTTGGGAAGTACTATTCAGCTACTCTTTACACCAGACTGATGCACTTCACAGTATTCCATTATTTGTATCATTTCAATTAAAATCATCATTGCCATGGTTACTAGACAATTTTCTGAGTTTTTATGTGAGAAATCAAAACACATATTTACCAGGATTTTGCTTATTCAATTTTACAAATGGTATATTAATTAAGCATTTTGTGTGTTTAACAGGGCTGTGTATTTGAATAGTAGCACAACAGGTGCCTGGTATATGCCTATCTGATGAGTCATACGTTTGAATACATATATTCTGTATTGCTTTAAACATCTGAAACATATGGTGTGTTTCTGAAGGAAAGAGATTTTTTTCATATATGTGACCGTCCACCCCAAACCAGCCATAAATGCAGCCCCTTGATATTTTCACTTTTTCAAATATTTGCAAAGACCATGTTATAAGGATTTAAATGACATCTCTATCTCTATGAACTTAACTCAATTTCCAAAAGTCAAGTTATCCTTCAAAGGTTGTCAGGGAGTAAAATGTATAACTGAAATAAACACGTTCAAAAATCATTAAGGCCTGAATTGTCTGTTGGTTGTCCTCAAAATATACAGATAAATTTTGTATTTCCAATCATGTTCTTGAAATGAAACTTTCCTTGTATTTTAAAGTAAGCACAAGGGATGTGAATCCGTCAAAAAATCAATTTTGGCAATCACGACCATGACATATATTTTCACATATAGCTCAAAATGAAGTTTGCTGCATTTACGACAATTAAAAATGAAACTTTGCTTGTACTTTAAAGTAAGCACAAGGGTTGTGAATCAGTCAAAACATCAATTTTCGGCAATTACGACCATGACATGTATAAAATTCACCTGTAGCGCAAAATGAAGTTTGCTGCATTTACGATTCATTTGAGGTAAACAGTCACATATTTACCATTTAACCAAGAGGAATATATGCTAATTTTGACTGGTGGATCAGGAATATGTTGAGCTTGTTTTTGCTTTAACAAACATAAAAAGTACCATAAAATTTGAAAATAAAATTGATAACAGCTAAAAACATTTAAATTGTAACGTTTTTAACACTACATTTGATCAGAATAATTGTCTTAATCAATGTACTCCAAATTTTAATGCCCCCGAAAAATGTATGAAACAACTTGGATTGATTGAAGTAGATTTATCAAATGAATTTGAATTGAATAGATTACATGTATTGCTTATTTGATAAGAGATGGTAAGAGAGGCAAAATAAGAAATCTTATTTTATGGTATCAGAGAAGGAGGGTACTTGAATATATTATTGTTGGATTACATGAAAAATCATCCTAAACTTGGATTCGTGTTATACACAGGTCTGTGTTCCAAAATTGGCCGTGTTTCAACATTTTTGAGTGTTTGCCATGGTGTAAACTTTACTCTTACCCTATTACTCCTTCGACATGAACTTCGGGCATTGATGATGGTTCTCCATTGACGCCTATCAAGCATGCTGGTCTCAATTCTTTGGTCTGGTATTGTGGCCCGGTGTCTACAGCTAGGTTTTTTGGGGACTTCCTTGTATGCTTTTGAAATAGGAATACTCGAAAATTGTGAAAAATTGATCTGCATGCTTACATCCAAATATTATAAAAATGGGCTATATTTGCAAACAATTATCAGAATTGTGTACCTCTTTCTACAGAAATGACCCTTAGAATTGTTAGGTCTCCCCCCCCCCCTCCCCATTCCCATGCATATTATCAAACCAGTTCAATGTCAAGCCTTACGCATCCATACTAAATACCTCTTAGATGTTCACATTAACTAATAGCTAGCTCTATTAGTAGCGTACCGTGATGTCTTATTTAGATTCGCTATTAAATGGTTTTGCTGTGGGGTCCATTACAGTCGAACTTGAGAGATCCTGTAGCTAGCTCTTAGATTGGGTTAATATTTAACTATCTTTGTATATGATTTAAAACCTTTTGTAGATAAAAAGGATCATTGTCTTAAAAGAGCTCAATTTGCGTTGCTTTAATATCCAGTAGGTTCTAGCATCAAGTTCTTTTGTGTTAGTTGTTTAAGATTATATGGGCTGCTCTGTCAAAATGAGAAAAACGAATCTACATTTTGAATAAATGGTATCTAAAGTAAAAATAGGGTGAAAAATTCAAATTTTGTTTCTTTACATAAAACACATTCATACATAAGTGGTTACCTATACCTAAATAAGTGTTTACCTATACCTTAAGTTTTGAAGGTCAACTTTGCCAGGATGTGCAATAATTCACGGTTGTTGCATGTTGCTATACACAGTAGAAAAAGTATCTTTGAAATCGATTTGCAGCTAATTTTTATTGCCATATATTCAGTTGTCTGCTTTGGATTTCGATCTCTAAATGAAAAGTTGTGATTCAAAAGTTGAGATTGTAGAGAATTAAAATGTCATAAACTCAATTCTGAAATTTGTGACTTTCCTCTCATTTTGCCAGAATACCCCATACATTTTGGTGGCTGATGTGGTAATCTTTTTAAACAAGAAGTGTGTGTTAATTTGGACACAAAAATAGATCAGAATTGATCACTTTGCTAGTGTAATTTTTACAAAAGCTTGCCAGTTTGAATTTTTTAAAAGGCTTGCTAGTCCAAAATACAAAAGAGAGTTGCTAGACCGAATTTTAAAAACAGCTCTCCAGTCCGAATAGAAAAAATTATGTTCATACGTTTACATTTTCATAAATTCAGACTAGCAAACTGTTTTTAAAATATTAAAAACAGCTCACTAGCCAAAATAGAATAATTATGTGCATATTTCGATTACATTTTTTTTAAAATTCAGACTAGTGAGCTGTTTTCAAAATTCGGACTAGTTAGCTGTTCTAAATATTTGGACTAGCAAGCTGTTTTCAAAATTCAGATTAGTGAGCTATTTCTAAACTTCGGACTAGCGAGCCTATTTTAAAATTTGGACTAGAAAGTCCATTTTCAAATTTGGACTAGTGAATTGTTTCTAAAATTCAGTATAGCAAGCCATTTTTAACATTCAGACAAGCAAAAATTTTGACTAATGGGACTATTTTTATATTCAGACTAGCAAACCTTCAGACTAGCGAGCTGGTTTTTTTTACTATCAAGCCTTTTTCAAGGTTATATACCCCCATTGAATAACATTTTTGGACTTTCAAGCCTTCAAACTGTTGGACTAGTGTCAGCGGACCCCGGCTAAAACAGTGTACGGTAGGCATATTTTTGGGCTCCATATCTTAACATGTGGCAAAGTCCTTTATCTATAACCCATTCAGACACACCAAAAAAGTTATCCTTAGTCGCTTTCATAGTTGTATTTGAGTTATATCAAATTCAAAACTTGCTCGCGTGTGAATAGTTTAAGTCAACTTAAGTTGTCTTTTATCAAGTTTTTAACTTGATAAAAAGTAAGTTAAGTGGTGTTAATGAATTGATATTACTTGACTACCAATGACTTTTCACATGTGTAATAACCTGTCATCATTAGTCGCATTGCATTTGTGTTTGCTTTATCATGTACTTGAAAGAGCGTTCCAAAAATTGGAGGCGATTTAATTTCAATACAACTTCAAAATCAAAGCGTGCGTGAACAGTCGCAAGTCGAGTTACTTTTTGTTAATCTGAGTCTTCTTTTAAATTAGAAATGAACTAGATAATGACTTAATACGACTGTTTGACGTGTCTGAACACAGTACTAAAGATTAGTGAAAGTGAAAAGGTTCAATATTGGAAGCTTAGATATATAGGCTAGTCCCTTTGTGTTTCACAGAATTGAGCCAGGCTCCGAATTCAAAGGATTTTACCTGAAGGGAAAGGCTTAATGTAACTGTCATGACTTAATCTATTCCACAACAGGGAAAAGAGATTAGTTTGTTGGAACAGGCTTAATCTCCTTTTTCTTAGATTAATCCACCATTGGGAGTGGTCAGTTTGTTCCTTGATGAATTAAAGTTGACAGTATTGTAAAGAGAGATATATGTGACCCGTCATATCGAAAGGTACCTTAAAGGTGCAATTCATGATTTTAATGTAGTCTGTTTTCTAGCTAAATAAAAAGAAGAGTACAACATAAATATATATACTGAAAATTTCACTTGATTCCGACCGTTCGTTTCCAAGTTACAAGCTTTTCAGCATTTTGAAAATCCCCATAGACTACTGTGTTGTAATTACTGTCGGGGCCCCGACAATAATTAGAAACTGACACATTTTCTCACTTTTCTCAAAAATGCAAGCACATATGAAAGAATGGTTTGGGGATCGTAACATATACTACTTGAGGATTCTTATAAGCTAAAAAACTCTAATTTGATAGAGGTGACCTTGAGGGTGAAAAGTGGATCATGAATTGCCCCTTTAAGGCCGGCATAGTAAATTACGAGATATGGGCCATTGAAGCTGAGCATAGTCAAAAATAATGTCCAAGGTCGAATTTAAAACTTCATCAGAAACGTTACCTTTGAAGTGTGTTCTTTCATTATAATCAGGTTCCAATATCCAAAACATAAGACAAATATTTTAAAAACCGAGATAAAAATCCTCTCTCCATTAAAGTTTTACCAGTACAGAAACTTTTAACTTGATTTTCTCAAAACTGTCGTTAGTGACATTGACAAGCTGTACACTTTCGTTTACGTCACACATTTCTGTGTACGCAGTTGACCTTTGACCTGGTCACCATAACACAATGTCTTTATCCGGTGACAAAAACGGACTAATCTTTTACTGTTTATGATGTTTATTGTATGAGTTATATATGTTGGAAGGTTCAGGACAAGATAAGGCACTATTAAACTAAGCAGCTTGTCAAAATGGTGTGTAATGTAAGTTTTCTTTTAAAAAAAGAGGTAAAAAAAACCTTTAGTTTTTTGAATCAGCCCGATGTCTTTTACCAATTTGGATGTAACTTTGCAATCGAACGTACAATTACCAAAAGCAAGGTGTCATTTTATAAGCTTAAAATATAATCTGTCAGATGAAACCAAACAATAAATTTTCATTTTGGGACCCTTAAGGTTGCTTTCGATATGACCGGTTACAATTATGTACCTGTGCAGCGACATATTTTTTTGTCTATCCTCAAAAGGACTATTCCTTCTCTTGAATTCGACGGTGGCACCAGCATCAACAACTTTGTATTCTTGAATAGGTTAGTTTTTGGCTTTGGTGAAAGATACAAATATTTTGTAGAAATAAAGTATAAGTTAAACATTATGAGGAAATAAATTCTTAAAGTAAAAAAGTACTAGCAAAATAAATATGTTTACAGTAATGCTTTGATATCTTTGTAAAAACAAACGAGTAAAAAAAAACCTCAACAGTTATATAACTACACAGCTTGTTGAATCAAATTCTAACCAATATTTTGCTCACTTATGAGAGAGATTTCAACGTGTAACACTATACCTACCTCGTTGTTGTAATCTAATTTAGCTTGACCTCAAGATTAAAAGAAATCACAAATTACTTTGAGAAAGATTGTGCTGCGCAGTGAGCGAAGATAATTTGTTGTCAATACATAGTGAATAGCATCTGAATAGAAATAAAGAATTATAGGAATATAAGAAAATTAAGAATTAAAAAATATATACATATTAAAAAAAATATACATATATATAAGAAAATTAAGAATTAAAAAATATACATTATCTCAGAGCTGCATTTATCAGGTGATTCACACTTACAATTTGATAATCGTATTGAAAAAAAAATCAAAGGTTGAAACTGGTGATGGGCTTGTGTTTTGGGGCGTACGTGTAGCGTATCATTCAACCCAAACATGGAACTTGTAACATAACATTTGAAACAATCAAAAAATTGTAGATTGTTTTGGAGAAGAAGTTTAACTGCAGTGAAAATGTACCTCAAGGAAGCCCTGATATCTATTTTAAAGTTGATAATACCCTATTTTCATTGAGACTTTGCTATTTTGAATTCATTTTACTGTAGATTATGCATAAATCGTAACTATTTTATAAGGTGAGGATGAAACATGTCATCATTAAATGAAATAAATATATCAAGATTTGAAAATCAAAAATATATGTTTTATGTGACATAGCTAATATGGTCATTTCATGTTTTTTGCTCCCAACCCAAGTTTTCTCTGGGGTTTTCTCTGCCTGTGCAATAAAAAAAGGTATCAAACTCTGTAGGTAATTGATTGTTTTATAAGTAATACCATAGGTCTCTATCAAGGTGACCACAGTATTGTTTGATTTTATAAATTAGTTTTTACATCAGACTTTCACTATTTTACCATGCAATGTATCAGCAAATTGGGTGAGTGAGTGAGTGAGTGAGTGAAGGATCTGTAATTTTTCGTTGCCCGTAATCTTGAATTCTACTGTCAAAATAAACGTAATGCTGTATTTAAACGGTGTTTCTTGTATTCATATTGTAAGATTCTGTAATAATATAGTAATTTACCGTATTATTGAGAGAATATAGTAACTTACCTGCAAAAACCTGTTAAAATACGGTACTTTACTGGCAATTGGATGCATCCAAATTGCCAGTAAAATACCGTATTTTTACAGATATTTACAGGTAATTTACCGTATTCTGTATTAATATGGTGACTTACCATATTATTACAGAATAATACGGTATATGCTTAACCATATTGTAACAGAAGCTTACAATATAAATACAGCAAATACCGGTTAAATACAGCATTACGTTTATTTGGGGGGTTGAACTCAGATTACAGGCAACGTAAAATTACTGATATATCTTACAGAGTAGCAAAGGATGTTGTTTACATCCTGTTTGTTCCAATAAATTTCTAAACCAAATGTCGGCACTTTTCTCTATAAATCAGGGCGTTGAACTTTAGGTCCATATAAAGTAAAATCAATTGGTCGTTGAGGGCAGCATTACATGTTTTAGGCCTTATTATACATCCTTTTGCAGAGCTTCTTAAGTATGGGAACTAGCATGACTAGAGACCTTTTTTGCATCAGAAATTCATAAATTTACATTGCCAACCATAAGTGCTTTCCCTCAATTTTTTTTTGATGTTAGGGCTTTCTCAGATGTGTTTTCTTTCAATCAATTATAGCATGTCTTTCTATTCCTCCATTATTTGTTAACAGAAATTACTTTTTAGATGAAGGTTATCTATACATTGGCTTTGAATGAATATCAACACATTGCAATCACCCGGGGTGGGTGGGGGGAAGCTCGAAGAAAAAAGTGGTATGCATGCTCGTTAGAGCACCTCAAAATCGGACCCTAAATGTAGTAATCATGTATAGCATATTCCAACCATTAATGTCGTAAAACATTCAAAATCATACCCCTAAATGTCGTAATGGACATTTTGACCCCTTAATGGCGTAACACACTGAAATGGACCCTCAACAGCTTAACGTACTGTTTTCTGCCATACAAAAACATGAAAATAACTTACTAGTTCTTTCTGAATAGCTGTAGAAAAAGTGACCCTAAAGTCCAAGATATTGTAAACAGACGACCCTTGATGTTGAATTTTACTCTGAAAAGGCACCCCTTTTTTGTAGACCTCGGTAATGCCAATGGGTCAAAATCTGACCCTTTTTCGACGTTTTTTTCTGACAAGCATGCGTACCACTTTTTCCATTGAGTGGCTGCCGCCCCCCTCCCCTCCCCCTAGCAATCATTTATGCTCTTAGGCCAAAGAAAAATGTTTGTATTCCACACAACACACATGATTTTTATTATCCTGATTTTTCCTTTCATAATTTTTATATCTTTAATATGATTATAACTTCAGAGGAATGTTTAACTCATGTGACTGGAGGTATATCGTAGAGAAATTACTCCATTTTACATTTCTAAAAAAGTTGAACCCAAAAAATATTATTTGACCATCCACACCTTTTTGCAAAAAAAAAAATGTGTATGACAACCAAACAATTTATTTTTGTGGCCTTCTTTTCAATCTCAAATAAATGATGTATTTGTAAAAGCCACTTCTTAACAGATTCAATGCATCATGGTTATCCCTTTCTTCATTCATTCATTCATTATGAATATTTCTACATGGTCATCATTCACACTTCAGTTCCGTCTCTTGTCATCCATTTTAATTATTTCCAAAGAGTCCAAAGTGATATCCAAGCGCTTTTCTCTCCCTTCCTTTCACTGTTAATCGACCTTGGATAAAATCTTTTTATCTATTTTAGCTATGTCATGCGTCATCATTTGATCGTAAATGTGGACTGAATGTGTAAATTCAGTAGTATCAGAGGTCCCAGGGGTGGGGGTGCTCTGTGCAAAAGTGGTTTGGGAGAGGTACAGTAATCATGGGTAGCAAAATCAGGCAATCTTGAATTATATTGGGTCCCTTTTCTTTGCAAAAGTTGGTATTAAATTCGGTCTAGTCTTTTTTCCTCTTGCATTTTCTCAGTTTTGCCCCCAAAATGGCTGATTTAATGTTTTTTGTGTCCTTCTACCAACAACATGCGCATAGCCAGGGTGTGCGGAGGGATCATGCATATCCCAGGTTTTATGCCCAAACCAGCAAAATCTGTCTATTTTTAACAATTACAGGTCATTCGCACCGCGGAGTCAACCATAAAAAAGCCAAACCTGAGAAAGGGAAAACTAAAATATTTTTATTCAGGGACAGAAATCACCTTACTTCAAATTAAAAAATAAATTATAGATTTAAAATCAAATTAAATCCTCAAAGAGAAGAGAGAAATATTTCAATTTTTTTTGCATACATATTTTTTTGACATTCTGCTGAAAAAATGGTTGATTTGAAAATGTTTTTATTATTTTTCTCTACCAGGAAAAAGAAATTTCTAACATGTAGGCCTATACTAAAAGGGTATAATGGCAAGATTGTGAAAATTTTACACACAAATTTTCAATGAGAAGAAAACAATTTACAAATTATTGTACAAATGCAGATCAAATTTAAGCAGTTTCTCTTTTTCGTTGAAATGTGGTATAGGTAGCATTGTCAGGCCTGCACGTTTTGACTAAAATCAATATCACCATTCCGTGCCCATCTAACTGTCCCCTCCCCGATAAGTGTACATGTTGCTGTCAATTTCAAGATGAATAGAGCGGACAAATTGTCCTTGGGTTTGAGTTTGGCATTCAGAGTTTCCAGGACAGGGCCGCAGCTAAATAGATATTAGACTAATATGGTTATTGTTGTAAGGGATAGAAATAGGTGAAGGTTGCGATGCTTTCATGTGGTTACTTAGTTTGAGCCAAGTAGATTCATTGTAAAAGAGTTTTTATGACCATGCACGTTGAATAAGCTAAAATGTCGACTAACTTTATTTTATGTTATGCTGCGATCACATAGAAGTATACGGTATAAGATATTTGCTATACACTCTCCTGGGAAAAAGTCGTAATTTGGCCAAATAAGACTTTCTTGTATCTTTATGCCTATGGTGCTTTAAGAAATGGTCGAACAATATGAAAAATATCTAATTGTTTTAGGGATCATGAACGTGTCTTTCTCAGTTTCCCCTTTCATTGCATGGCAAATTTAGTCCATCTAGATGGACCTTGCAAACGAACGCAAAGTATGAGGTCCATCAACTTACAACAAACCTTGGAAATCAAGGTTGTGATAACCAAAAACCTTTGTTTATGCCGCTCGCTTGTGAGGTCCATCTAGATGGACTAGGCCACGTTTGAGGGACTATGACAGTGACTTTTGGAAGTCAAGTGAAGTTCCATGAAGTGTCATTTTAATCCTGATATCATGGTCTCAGCAAATGTTTGAAAAAGTAGAAACAATAAACGTCGCATTTACAGCTGGTTTGAGGCAGAGTTTGAGGTAAACGGTCACATTTTTCAATTGCTGAATAAATCAACAAGTGGGAATGAATAGCCTATGAATGGGTCCAAAATATCTTGAAATGAGTAAGAATTAATATAAGATGTCTGATTTCATACTGTACGTGAGAAGAAAATTACCATATTGAACATCACTGCACTTAGTTTCTTCCAACTGCAGACGGTCAACGGTTGATGAGATATTTGTTTTACCTTCAAGGGTCTCTGTGTTGCTGTACATGTAGATAGTTGAAAATTAACTCAAATTGAGAGCTGAAACAACTAATGTCTAATGTCATATTTCCCTGTCAGCAAACTATGCCTCACTATAGTATGTGTAAAGTGTGATGTCTTCAAACAATGTAACATAAGGCCAAAAAAAAATAGTTGTGTTGCCCTCGCAGGCCCAAAGTGGTGGGGACGGCCAGGCCGGGTTTTTCTTTTCTTTTCTTTTTTTTTAATACAAATTACAGATGCCATGTGTAAATAGTGTGGGATACATGGTTGTTTGCTACTGAAAGGTGAATTTTGGAACATTTTCGGGACTGGAAATCAGGCAAAATATATGTGCAACTCAAAAAATATTAAAAATTAAGAGTTTTGATGAAAAAAAAAGGATTTTCCACAATTTCGACCCGGCCGGCGGAGGGCAACTCAACAATTTTTTTTTTTGGCCTAATGGGAGGCTAGAAGTTGGTGAATAAAATAGATGAGCACATGATACACATGACCAAAATACTTAGGAATTGTATTTAAGGCAGAACATTTTTCATTATTTGCCTTTCTTTTTAAATTGGGAAGGTAGATTGAGTATGGATTTTTTTCCCTTTTCTTTTTTTTCTTTCCAGTTCCCCTATTCCCAGGCCAAAGATCATCCTGTTGCTGGCTTTGTCTGTTTTATTCAATGGCATACTTGCTTTGTCATTTCTACAGAATAGTCTGTGATTTCAACATTCTGGTCAGTGGTCTGCAGAATAGGGGAACCATTTCTTTCTCAAGATATTATAGGGACTGGCATAGATTCTTCCCACTACTTTTCTACCAAATTCTATTTTTTACATGAATCATTACAGCATGCAGTTGTTTCCCCCTATATTTGTGGAATATTGGCAAAAATTATAATTTTTTACCAACTTTGTTTTTTTTTCACAAAAAAAAATTGGTGTGAAAGCAGTGTTTCTAGTTTTAAATCTTATAAATATTTTGTTTCTAATACCCCCTTCAGACTGAGCCAAAAAGTCATCTTTAGTCGTATTTCAGTTATATCAAGTTCAAAATTCGCTTGTGTCTGAACAGTTCGAGCTGACTTAAGTCGTCTTTCAAAAAGTCATTTACATAAATTTTTTAACTCGCTAAAAAGCAAGTTAAGTCGCATTAGTAAGCCGATAAAGCACGACTAACAACAACTTTCTGTAAGTGTGAACACCTGTCGTTGTTAGTCGAGTTGAATTTGTGTTTACTTCCACAGCGCATTGACCTGGAGCGTACGTTATTTCCGCAAATTACAAGTCGAGTTCATATCAATTTGACATCAACATAGAGCGTGTGTGAACGGTCGTAAGTCGAGTTACTTTCCACCAATCCGAGGTCGTGTTTGAAATTAAAAATGAACTCGATGTCGACTTTTTGTGTGTCTGAATGGGGTATATGCTTGTTATGCGGGCAAACAAATAATTTTTTATTTAAATTGTGTTTCTTTTAGTACAAATTAATTATTTCCAAAGGCATTGAAAACACTGGACATGCTCACACAAAATTATATATTAACAGTTAATTCTCTTTCAGTTTTAGCCATTTCTGTGTGGATTTGTTTAGTTATTTTGATTTTACTACATTTCTAGGCTTGATTAGAACGTTACCAGAAGTTTCATTTAATCTAAGTGGAATCTAGGACAGTCCCCTTAATTTGACCATATAGTTTATCAACTGTTTATCAAATTTTCTTCATCAGCATTTATTAACCTGTTACATTGAACTCTCATAAAGCTTTTCCAAATACCCAGAGGGACCTCCGATAAGAGTAGGGATAAAATTGAATAAATCTAGAATTGATCTCTTAATCTATTCTGATCTGGCAAGGGAGTGGTCATCTTCAAGTTGATTTGCCTAGGGAGTGGTCATATGCAAACACAGAAATGTTGATGTTGGATGGTTATTTTGGTTTGGTGTATGTGACAAAATTTCAAACTGGTCATGCAGCAAAGAATCTTTCTTTTTTCAATTTGCACTTGTAATATTTGGGTAACCTAACCCTTAAATGCAACACTAACCCCAAATTTACTGTTATACCCAACTCTCAAAGCTAATCTTAACACTATTTACTGAAATAGGGTTAAATGCTGGAATTTTGATCAATGGGAAAAATCAGAGGTTCTTCCTTGTCAGGTGCTATTCATCTCCCAATAGACATTTTCCACAGCAAGGATCTTTCTGAAATCACCCAAATCATATTTTTGTTTTGATAGATCTTTACAGCTAATAGACATAAATTATACTTAAAGGAGCATGGTCCGATTGCCTCAACATTTTTTCACACTTTTTGAGATTTTGGAACCAAAATGTTGCTCATGTTTTTCTCATAATCCATGTGAAATTTCACGGCTGAGCTATGTTCTTTTTTGGAGATATGTATGAAAATGTGTCTAATTATGGTAACCATAATTAATTTTACACAGTAACATATAGGCAGCTCTGAATTACAAAATTGCCCATAAAATTAAAACGGTTTGACCAATTCAGCTGAAATTTGAAACTTAGACCTCTTGAGTGGTCATTTTTCATATGTCATTGAAAACTAAATTTTGAGAAATCAGACCAATCTCCTTTAAAGTGTAAAGTTCATGTTAAAGTATATTTATTGTGTGCAGATTTGAACTTGTAATGGGTGCGAGCACTTTGGTAACTAAAACCTATGATTGCTTTAAAAAAGATTAAGCTCCTATTTTAACCCTAACTGGAGGAACATGAGTACCATACCAATGAATAAATAAGGCTAATCTCACATCAAGAATCTCAAACATCAGACAACATCACAAATTTCTTTCCTTTAGCTTCTTGGGAATATTCATGATTTTGGTTACATTTATTATAGGATACACATACCCTGGCCCTCCAACATAATAGGCAACACATTTGTGATTTACATCTAAGATTTGACCCAATAAGCATATCACAAATTGGCAAGTACATGAAAAATACAAATTTTCTCTGATTAAAAAGCATTAATATCAATATATCTACTATAAGTCCTTTAAGTGTTTAGATATAAAGAATATTTTAAATCATATGGGATCATTTTATTGTTTTAAAGAACATGCAATCAGTGAAGAAACTGATTTTATGTTCGATTTTCAGAACATTGCATGTGACTTTTCATGATTTCTGTGACCATAGAAAGAGTTGCCCATTAGTGCTTTGTACCATGTGCAGCAAATTTGTATGATGAGCACACCTTTGCCCCAAACTAATTGACAACAAACTATTAACATTTCCTTTCCTTTTACTTAACTGTCACTTGCGCTTGACCAAATCTGCACTTTTCACCCTCAGCCCCCGAGCGAGAAAACTGTCAAGTCTTTGTAGAGAAAAAGCATGTCCTCTTCGCTATATTTTTTTTCGTATAGGCAAGATTCGTATCTAAGGACATCATACTCAAAGGCATGGTTCGTAATCTATTATAGATTGTATTTCTATTCATCAGTGTATGTCTAGTATGTGTGATAGCTAAAGGCTGGTTCACACTATAACGAATAGAGGGATCACAAGCAATGGTAAGCTGCAAATGATACGTTTCCTTTGAAGTCCGCTTACAAAATCACAATAGCAAGAAACCAAATTGCAATAACTGATGTGATATTGGCTTGCGGTCGATGGAACTTTTGTTGTGGAGTATATATCACAAACTTAATCTCTAAGCTGATCAAGTGCTCAATGTCCCAGAATTTAGGTGCTCAGAGCTGGTCCATGTCCGCTTACAAAATCATGGGGTAGGCTCTTATCTGGCCTTATTGGCCTTCTGGTCTACTCCTCCATAAGACATAATTTCAGTTTTCTATTTATTGTATGATTTATATTATTGCATTGTTATATATATTTTGTCTTATGGAAAAATAAACTTCAACATTGAACATCGCAATGACAATGAACGAAATTGCAAATAAGTGATGTGATGCTGGCTTGCGATCGATGGAACTTTTGATGTGAAGTTTATATCACAAACTTAATCTCTAAGCTGATCAAGTGCTCAATGTCCCAGAAAAAACAAACTTGATCCTCAGCCTGACCAAGTATACTCAATGTCCTGGAATTTAGGTGCTCAGAGCTGGTCCATGCCGCTTGCTGACAGCAATCGTTTTTCAAATGTAAACATATAGACAGATCATCATAAAATTGGGCACATTGGATCAGTGTCAAGAGTCCTGGAAGTGTGTTTATCATCTCAATGTTCCTTCCCTAGTGCATGGGGGGGGGGGG
>JXSR01S047657.1:4955-18402 GCA_000969725.1 Ophiothrix spiculata
TGGTTAATTGCGCCTGGTATATGTGTTGCTCGAAACGAAACGTTCAGTTTCAAACATTGCAATACAAAAAATCTCACTAAACTCATTATTATGGGACATCTAGTTGTTTGTTTGTTAATAATTTCGACTACTGCTGTGTTATCAGACCTTACTCAAGTTTGGTTTTCGTGGGGGTGTGTTGCTGGGAAATTGAAATTTTTTCTGAAAATTTACTCCCAATTTGGCACAGTTTTCTTGATTTTTGTTTGAAATTTAGAAGAAAAAAAATCTTTAATTTTGAATATAGATCCATCAAAGTACCAATTTTTTCCGAAAATTTTTCTTGATTTTTGTTTGAAATTTAGAAAAAAAATCTTAAATTTTGAAAAATAGATCCATCAAAGTACCACATTTTGCAAAGAAAAAGGACCCATTGGCATACCAGACAGCCTGATTTTGCTACCCAAGTTTGCGACCCCTCCCCCAGGATGTAGCATAGGTCTGATTGTAACAGGCACTGGCACTGGATGTATGCTCAGTGAGCTGGTTGCCTGAAATTGATGCTTGTCCAATGCGTTCGGTCATTTACTTTTATCATTCATAAGCCTAAAAAATGTTTGATTGGAGTAACATAGAAAACATAACAGGGTAGGTAGGTCAGATTTCTTTTCTTTTAAGTCTGGCCTATGTTTCACATACAAGAACATAAAATATATGACACATATACAAAACATCTTTACTTTTTCTGTAACCAATCTTTTGTTTGTCAATTTACCTTGGATTTACCCTGGATGCCACACCTCCATACCTTGGACGCCACACCTCCATCTTCACATAGTAGTGTGGGATGATATAGTGTGGCTGAGTTTCAGGGGCTTGGTTGCCCATCTAGGAACCCAAATGGGATAGTTCTTGTTTGAACATAAGGAGTGTGGGCGATTTTGACGGCTCTTTCTGGTAGCTCGTTTCATGGGTCCACGACTTGTTCACTGTAAAAGAATTTCCTGGTGTCTAATCTTGATCTTGTCTTAGCAAATTTCTGCTGATGACCTCTTGAACTTGTGTAAATGGCTTTATTGAAAAAGATATCTGGGTTTATTTGATAAATGTTATTTATGATTCTGTAAGTCTTCTCCTCTTTCACGTCTTCTTTTCATGGTTGTCAAGTTCAGTTCCTTCAGGCGATCCTCATATGGCAGGCAGACTCGGAATAGGTTTTGTTGCTCTGGCCTGGACTTTTTTCATTTTGAATGTCATGCAAGCCATATCTTTGGCACCATGAATCAATTTCCATCAAATTCGGGATTTGGAGGTTTTTCACCATGCTCAAAAAAATAAAAATATCAACATGTAGGGTCGGCAGTAAAAATAGGGTCAGTCGTGTTATGCCAATCAAATAATTTTTTAGGCCTTACTGTCAAATATGTACCTCAGTATGCATTGTCAATTTGGAATGATTAACTTCTTCATCTTCAAAATAGTGGTGCATCATAGCTAACCTATTGTTCATTTTGTGATAAAAGCATGAAATTTGGCACAGATGTAGAAGAAGGTTATCTAAACAGATCTAGATCATGAGCCACCTCAATTGGCCATTTTTCAAGATAGCCACTGAAGTGCAGATTTTTGGCATATTTCGGTAATGTATTAATCAGGTAGAAACTTTATTTTCAACATTATTATTGGGAATGGCTTCTTGATCTAATGGCAAATGCATCCTACTCCAAATCATGTTATGTGCATATTTCAAATTCAAAATGGTGGCCAAAACAATTTTATGAAATATTTGACCACACTTTGTTTAGTGGAACTCACATGAGTATGTACGATCGATAGCTTCGGACCAAACATGCTCTTCCAATTGGCAGGCCCCTCATCTACTATCCAGCCAACTGGGTTTAAAGTGATAGGAGCTGTCACCTGAGACCTCTTGTATGATTTCATTCCAGATCCGCCAGAATAAATTAAAATTTTGTGTGTTTTCTTCATCCACATCCATTGTGGCTAGCAGCAAAACACGGCAGATGTTACTGTCGTTAACATCTGTCATATGTCCACAATGTCATTGTCTTCATAGCTAGAGTTCTGTCATGTTTTGTATCAGCAAAGGCATAGCATTGTGATCTTTCCCCTCTGTCTCTATCCATGCTGATACCAACTTCAGCCATTGACTTGCTGCTCTTAAAAGCGAATGTTGGGAGGCCATTGTTCATATCCTTGTTGTTTCATTTGTATACCAAATACGAATCTTTCTGGTCAGTTTGATTTTTAATGGCACAAACGGCATCAAAGGTGCTGTCCTGGGTATGTGATGTAACCCTTTTCTTAGTATTGTTAATGTTCTTCATGTTAGCATTCTCAATGGCAACATTCTGCACAGCATCCCATCCAGTTTCCATCTTTAGATGCCATCAGTGAAGACATTTTGTGATGTTCTTCATGTTAGCATTCTCAGTGGCAACATTCTGCACAGCATCCCATCCAGTTTCCATCCTTAGATGCCATCAGTGAAGACATTTTGTGATTTACAAACTTACTGGCTGACGTAATAGGACTACCCTTCAATTCCTTCATCAGGCTCTGTGCCGAAACTTTTTTGTGTTTTGCAACACATGTATCATACAACATACATGACCACCACCTTTTTGTTTTCCCAGACTTTTCTCGCAGGCATTGCAGTATTTCTGCCTCTTCTTGGCATATCATGCAGTATATCTTTGTATCTTTCATCTCAAACTGGCCCCTGTTCTGCTTACTGTTGACATTGCAGTTTTTGTTCATCATACACATCGGAGAACCCTTGCACCTTGCTGTTCGTCTTATTCCATCAAACCCCTTTCTTGAGCTTGTGACCCAAGTGTTACATGGCCTGCCATCTACAGATACCACCATGAATGTCTCTCGTGAGCATGGCAATCGGTATTTACAGAGACTATCTACATCAGCTGGAATCTGATGTTCTTCCACACACTCATTCCAATTGGAAATGTCAAGCATTTCTCTGACCGGACTAAGTCCAATAAACTGATCACTTTCGCCGTCATCACAGGTCCAGACACCTTTACTTGTAGCATTGGCTTCTTCAAAAATGCTCTGAACAAAATATAGGCAATTCAAAAAATGGTGATTTTTGCACATTTTTGGGTAAAAAAGGAAATGTACGCAAAATAATAAAAATCCGTCTAACAGAAATTTCCACCACAAAGTAACAAACTGTCTGAATGCACAATTTCCAAATTAATGTCAAGATTGTCAAAAATATAGGCATTTATAGATTTTCCTGGTTTTTATTTAAAATATGCTAATTATATGCAAATGATGATATCTGAAATTAAATTTTTGACATAATTTACATCTTCTAAGTGTAATGTTGAAAATATTATGCAAGAAAAAGAGTTTCATTGAAATACAAATGAGTAGTTTATATTTTAGTGTTGACCAGTAGGTTAGGAAAAATAAGGCCTGTTGCACTGTACAATTGTCCAGGCAGAAACGAGCAAAATTACACTACTCACGGTTATCGCCAACTTATCATAACATAAAACAAGCACTAGGTGAGCAAAGACTGCGGGTTCCCCGACCATTACCCAGCACTTCCCTACTCCCAGCCACCTGGAAAGTTGACTACTCCATGATGTTACACACTGGTATTGCCACGTTGAAATAACAGAACAATGATGAAGTCCAAATCCAAAATTTAATCCAATCAATCCTTGAAAATGGGAAATCAAAAATCCACGAAAATAACACTAAAAGAGTTCCGCGTATATGATGGAAATAATAATCCAGTTTTTGTGGTGTTCAGTGTCCCCAAAAGATGAAAAAATGGGGACAAAAAGTTACGTGATCTTGAGGAACTGTGCACTCTCTCCTGCTCATGCGCACTTGGACATCAAACTTTCGCTAGTGGCAATATTTTAGTGTCGGAACAAGCTCAAAACATTAAAGGTAAAGTTATATTTCCCTTTTAACTACTAATTGCCTCTAACATACATTTTTATACAACAAATATTCCCCTTAATCCACTATTAGCATGATAATAATAATAATAATAATAATAATAAACTATACACATGATAAATACTAACATGGCCTCTATAACTACTCTGTAATAATATTGCTCAATTGCGTCAAAGTACTTCCATGCTGTTTTTGTTGGTGTTGCCTTGGAATCACTTTTAACATTCTCTGATGCCCTAAGTTTCTTCTTATCTTATAAGTGTCTCTAAGTTGGTGCCATTTTTCTTGGCATAACTCTCTACCTGCAATATAATCAGAGCAAGGCTTCCATTAAAAGAGCATAGTTTGAAGTTGAGAAATAAATTTCAGTGGATTTTTATTATTTATGTCACTGTGTCCAATTTATGCAGGGAATTCTGAGCGATACGGTAACTAATTTCACAGTCATGTTCTCTCAGAGAAGAATTGCAGGTACGGATGGGGGAATGAATACTTTTCTATCAGGAGACTTACGTTTTATCAGCTTCTTTAGTTCTGCCAATTTCTTGCGATCGGCTTTGACAGCCAGTGTGGTATCATCAGAAATGAAGCGCCTTGCTGAAACATTGTTGAACTTGTGCTCGTTATCATGTAAATTCTTAAGGCGCAGCTCTCAAGAGGCTTACCTGGTTATGGTTTCTCAAAAACTTCATGTGAATTGGCCTCGGACTGCTATCTTGACGCGGAGAACCCATTGGTGCCCAATGGGCTCTTTCAGTCTCCCATACTCCAGCTTCTATCATTTTCATATGCTTTATAATGATAGTTTTAATCAGTTTAGAGATATCTCTATTCGCTTGATCCCCGCATCTTCCTGCATTCCACAAAACAACATTGTTAACTGCGCCATCGCTAAAATAAATTCTGGGTTCAACCCTGTAGCTTAAGTCTGACCACCTGAAATATCCTTTGAATTATTCTACTCTACTCAACTAATACTGCTGCCTCCCCTTCCTCTCTAAATTCTTGAAATCTTTGTATTTCATTTTGCAGACTTGATGTACTTGGTAATCTGTTTATAAAGTTACACATGGACCAGTTTGTGGTTGCTCATATAAAGACAAAAAGTATATATAGTTGCTTAATTATTTTACGCTCTGTTAGTAGAGTCATGCCAATTATGTTTAAATTGATGCTAGTTTTTGCAAGATTTCCATATCCTGATATCTCAAGAAGTAGACCAGGATGTCCCGGGGTTTTCCATATTTGCGTATTCCAACACGATGGACTCTTTGAATAGAGCCAATGTGCAAGTCTATCTCTAACAAACCACGTAATATACTTTCAAATTCTATAATCAATTCATTAGTCTCATCGTAATCTTATACTTTTTCAGCTTCTTCCAGGAGATTTATAATTCTTAGGTTATTCCTCCTACTTCTGCCTTCACATTCTTCAATGCACATGTGTCTTCCGGTACCCTTTACTGGTCAGCTCTATCTGTCTCTTTCAAGGTCTACTTGATTTGCATGAACATGAAACATGGTGCGCATAAACGGTTGGAAACACTTGCCTTCTGGTGCTGGTTTTCTCATTGTAAGTTTTGCAAGATCCCCTGAATTTCGTATGACAATTGTGTCAGCCATAAAAGCTTTAGTTGCTTCTGACTTGATTACTGGTCCTTCGCCGTCGCTCGGTCCATTAACGTGACATATTCCGTAAAAGTGAATATTGAATGGAAAGTCCTCTGTAACATAACTTACATCTGAAAACCGATATTTGGATTTGTATTGGCAAGCGCATCCGTCTGTAAATCTCTAGAGCATCTGCAGTGGAAGTTTTTGGTGCTTGTAAGAAGATAAGCATGGCCTATTTTAGTACATTTTGGTAAATTTCAGAAAAGGAGATGTTTTGAAAACATTTGTTCAATAGATTATTAAGAAATGATATCCGAAAAAGTAGACTTTTTGTTCAATTTTGTTCTGTAGTTCACATATAATAAAGTCGTCTAGCAACCCTATACTAAATTGCCAGTTTCAAAAGTTTGTATTTCTGCAATGGAATGACCGATTTGGATTACGTAAACAGTATCTTGTTTTGGATAAGACCTACCTAGGAATAATACTTTAAACAGGCTGATAGGACACCCAATATGTGGTCTAAACAGTGGCTTGCTTGCAGGAAATGGCTCCATGTCCACCTGATGATCTGGCATTGATACTTCTAATTGTGGCCGTTGATGCTCTCATACCACTACTGGCTACACTGCCTGCTTGTTCATCTTCACTCCATTTATTGCTACTGCTTCGCCGTTATCTTTGTGTATGCCTAGGTAAACAATCACCAAAAAATCAATATACAAGGAACCCACGTACCACTTGTGATCAGTAGATTTTTGCATTAATTTCAAAGTTTTAGCATTTTTTTTAATTTTCAGCATATTAGAACGTTGGGTTGTTGAAGTGAATGTGACTTACTCTGATGAAATTTGGGAAAATTTTTATTGAGTGACCCATTAACCGTAAACCCTGTGGTAGATGTCAGAAAAAAATGGGGAAATTCAGGTAAATCAAAAATGTTGTGGCATTCAGCAGCCATGGGACTTGTAATGGGCTAGCAGTAGTGAGCATGTAGCCTCTTGTGTTGTGCAATCAACACAAAAAAATATATGGCACTACTTTCTTGTTGGTGTTCCTGATACTCGTCTATTTCCATGTCATCTGGTTCTACACTGAAATCATCCTCACCTGGTAAGATAATAATATTCTGCCTTCGAATTGGGGACACGATATTGAGACATAACAGCAAAATTGCAAATAGCTTGGAAGAAAAAATGTTCGACCCCAGGCTACAGTATACAAATAGTACATGCTTATGAGGAAAGTAATGCAAATTATTTTTCCCTCGGTACTGGCTCCAGGCCTACCACCCTTTAAAGGTGGGGAGTGGTAGGCATGGAGCAAGTACCTAGGGAATATCAATATTCCTTGTTCTCTCAAAGTGTTTCTGAGAGAACAATATCAGACAGATTGCAATCTCTTTTTAGCATAATAATCACCATGCTGTTTACACACTTCTGTATAAAAACTTCCAAGCAGTTAAATCAAATTCGGCTACGTCAGTTTTTTTCGGCATCAACCAGCGATGTTTCTTGCTTTACAAAACAAAAGTAAACTCTTCAGAGAGAGTGGAAGCATCAAAAACTACCGCCATTTTGGATATTAAAATCAGAATCATTTCAATTTTAATGAAAGGGTGTAAATGATTTTTTGTAGCCCTAAATATTATTTTAGTCAGCTATTTTGGCAACCATTTGAATTTTAAATATGCACTTGGAGTCACCTGTATTTTCCATAGCTCCAGAAGCCAGTTCCCAATAATAACTTTGAATATAAAGTTTCTACCTGATTACCAAAATATGCTGAAAATTGGCACTTTAGCGGCCATCTTGAAAAATGGCCAACAATGACAAAAATTGAGATGGGTCATGACCTAGATCTGTTTAGATAACCTTTTTCTACATCTGTGCCAAATTTCATGCTTTTATCACAAAATGAACAATAGATTAACTATGATGCACCACTATTAGTAAAATTTTCAATTCTTAGGTACCTTTTCAATATTGGGGGGAGGGGGGGCGGGGTAAAAACTGACACTGACTTATGGAATTATGATCTCATGATCCATTGATACCATATCTGACCACAATGATAATAGTTACCTAGGTACCAGCTACATGTTACCATAGATGTTATCATGTTACTACATAGTGGTATAGTACATATCTTTACCTGTTGCATCTGTGTTAAACAAGCGAACTCCGTCAGTTCGTAGGTTAACAAATTGAGAAATGGTTTCCCTCTCATATTTATCAATGACCAGTTTTGCATTTTTATAATTAAAGAAATAACCAAAATTACAGGAAACCACCCCGTCAAAATGGGTAGAATGAATCTCGCCATTAAACGTTCTACCAGTTAGTGCGGCGGGGAACCGGGAGTGAGAAAAACTTTCAATCTCGCACGCCTGTACAAACTTTCTGTGAGTCAACCAGGCCAGCCGTGATGTAAAAATATGAATTATTCATACCTCTTTCTAGCCATTGCAATTTAATGCTTATCGAATGATGCATTATGCAGATTTAGTTAGCTGCAACATTTTGCAACAGTATAAAAAAATAAATGTTCATTCATTCTGATCTATATGCAGATAATACATGTATTATCCACCCAAAACGGATATCAATGAAGACAATGGAAAATGCCATTTTCGAATATATGTCCAAAAAGAATGTGTCTCGGTTCCTTTGTCCAAACCCAAAATGCTTTAAGATCATGCCATGCGATCGTAATTTAGTTGGCAAGTCTGATTGACGGCTCGTCTACATGTTGCGCACAGACTGTTAGCTTATCTGTTTGGTCTGGGGGAAGGGATGGCAGACAATCACTGGAAAAAAGGACAGAAAGAAGTATGTTTCTTTAAGTCAATTGGGTTCATTAACATACCGTGTGATCTAAAACATGAGACATAGTGTAAGTTATTTTCATTTTTGTCAGAAACTTCCGCAGTTGCCTTTGGTCAGTGTTGCTTTCCAATATGTTGATTTGTATGGAATGGCTGGGATATGATTTGTTATTGCAAGTCATGTTGCTACAATGTGCTTGTTCAACTTGGTTGCATTGAATGAATTTAACGTTGTCCCTTTTGGAACAGATTCTGTTTGAACTGGAATCAGCCAGAATGCAGGGGAAGTACTTTAAATGAATTATTGCGGCAGTTGCCTATTTGTATCTTGAGCGTATGATGGTCCTGGTTGTGCTTGTCGGCTTCCCTGCTGAGCGTGCGCTTTGGTCTGCTTGTCTGGGTTGGTTGGTAATTTGGCACGGTCGTTCCACTGCCATTTGTGCAATAGCACGAACATGTTGCACAAGCAATACAGGCTCATACAGCCTAATATTTGGCAATGTTCTGTGGGGCCGGATGCTACAAAGATGGAATGTTGGAGGGCGAATGTCCTCATCGTTGATCCGTAGGCCATGTTTATACCATCCTGCTATCGCCCAACCCACATCTTGTGTCTTGTAATTGTCAATGATCTCGTTAACAACTTTGCGAACTTGGGAAGATACACTGGTATTTATGGCCTAAAAGAGAAAGAAAGATAAGGAAAATGAAGTAAGCATACATGTTTTGAAGATCCCATATTAGTAACAGTCTTGATATCCTGCATGTTATATTGTATTCAAATGCAAATGTGGTATGCATTCGTTTAATGTATTTGAAAATGTGAACAGGGCCAAGTGTGAAGCACAGACATATGATTGCCAATGTTCACCTGCAGCTAGGTTGCAATGTAAAAACACTTTGTTACACACAATCACATGAGAAAGCAATGTGTAACTTGAGTATAGTGGGATGCTTTGGCAAAATGAGAGGATAGTCGTGATTTATGATTGTGAATAAATAGCTAGCTTCTGAATTTAATATATGGTGAAAAGATCAAATTTGGTGGGGTTTTTTCACAAAAAACGCATTCATGCATGATTGTTCAACTATACTTAGTGAAGTGTTTCACCAATATAAAGTTTGCCGCATTTAATACATGATGGCGTAGATGACATTAGAAGAAGTACAAGTGTAATGGTCAATAATTTCCTGTGAACCAAGAGGTCCATTGATGCAAAGATGGGCGCTGTTGGTGACATATGGGCATGTGTTACAGCATTTGCGATTACACTTATATGTACCGATATTGGATGAGAAGCTCTGACAAGCGATTGTGATCCTTTCTATATGCAGTAACAGGTGGCTTTGGAAAGACATGGTTGGTTGTGTCATGTTGAAGCAGTTTGTATTTTTTTAAAGATGATATTGCAGATTGGAACATGACGAGGGTGGTAAGTAATAATAAGCAGAATCTGGGGCCGATTTCACTAACATTTTAGCGATGGTCGCTAACTCCGTTTTGATCGCTAACTCAAAAAATAATCGCTAAATAGCGGGTATTAGCGATCATTTTTGGAGTTTAGCGATCAAAACGGGGTTAGCGACCATCGCTAAATGTTAGTGAAATCGGCCCCAGGTCACATTTCTTATGATTTTGAGGTTCCAAAGTTTCCTGAGACAACCATCTCATTTGCTGTACGGTCTAAATCATGGTCCTGGCTGCTTATGTGGTATGCGCGTAACAGTTGGCTATATGGAATAGAACTTTTGCATGCTGGCGGATGGATAGAATCAAATCTGTAATTGTGAGCATTTGTGTGTTCTTATAGAAAATACTGGTATCTATATGGTTATCCTTGATGGATAACTTGAGATCCTAAAATGTCAAATCACTCTGGGAAATTTCATGGGTGAATGACAACGCAGGGTGGTACCCACGCACGTAATCAATAAAAAGTATAGACCTTTGGAAAGGCAGCTATTACTGACAGTTTTATGCATACCTTCGCTTATCGCTCATTGGGTACACAATCATCAGATTACTTTGAAATTTGTTTCTAATCACGCCTGTAATGGGATTGTGCACTGGTAGGTTCAGCAGTTTTAATAAGCTTTCGCCCTCAGGGCTTCATCAGATGACATGGAAATATATATATATGAGATTGAAGTACAAGTTGACAATTTTAAAATGTGAAATTATGACCCCCTAATGTATGTTTGTGATTTAACCTTCCATGTAAATGCTGACGAACGATTGCTGGCCAGCCTGTGAATTCTTTTGAGTTTCTTGGTTGGAGTCTCCTTGACTATGTTTACCCTCTCCTGGTTTATCATCAGGTAGGCCTACTACCAAAGTTGCTATTAAAAAATTGCCAGCCTGGAAGATACGGTAGTCTGTTTTCATTTCAGTCATCTTGAAAGAAAACAGAGGATAACCCATAGCAAAAAAACTGTACCCAGCAGATGGCCATCTGCTGGCCATCGGATGGTTATCGGATAGCAATACCATCCGATAACCATCCGATGGCAATTTCACATGCAAATTAGTTGCCATCAGCTGGCCATCAGCTGGCTCATTTCCCGATGGCTTGCTGATAACCATCCGATGGTTATCCGATGGCAATTTCACATGCAAATAAGTTAACATCCGCTGGCCATCCGCTGGCTCATTTCCCGATGGCTTCCCGATGGGTGTTTCCCGATGGCTTGCTGATAACCATCCGATGGTTATCCGATGGCAATTTCACATGCAAATTAGTTACCATCGGCTGGCCATCCGCTGGCTCATTTCTCGATGGTTTCCCGATGTGTTTGCCGATGGCTTGCTGATAACCATCCGATGGTTATCCGATGGCAATTTCACATGCAAATTAGTTATCATCGGCTGGCCATCCGCTGGCTCATTTCACGATGGCTTCCCGATGGGTGTTTCCCGATGGCTTGCTGATAACCATCCGATGGTTATCCGATGGCAATTTCACATGCAAATTAGTTGCCATCGGCTGGTCATCCGCTGGCTCATTTCCCGATGGCTTCCTGATGGGTGTTTCCCGATGGCTTCCTGATAACCATTCGATGGTTATGGGATGGCAATTTCACATGTATGCAAGCCATCCTACATGTACCTAGAATTACCAGTTTTTACTTTTGATTCATGTCAAGAAAAATGAAGTCTGAAATAGGTATAGCTAGGTATAATTAGCTGAATAAGTCACCTGTTAAAACAGGAAAACAGACAAGTATACTTCTGAGATAAATGACGTTGCTTTTCACCTACGTTCTAAATAGGTATAAATTAGGTACAAAATAGGTACATAATTTCCACTAGGACCGTGTCATAGGTATAATATAGGTAAATGCTTTCTATACCGGTACCTAAAATGTCCCTATACTGCATACCTGCCAACTAGTAAGATTTAATCTGATTTACTGAGATTTTTGAGACTTATGACAGCAGAAAATAAGATTTCTGAATCTCTGAAATTACATAATTTCTGGTATGTTTGTGTGAAATAATCTACTTTTTTGGTTGCAAAGTCTACTTTTACACATTTGCAGGTGCAGATTAGGTGCATTCTAGGTATATTTTAAGTACATATTAATGAACCTATTTTTTACCAGGGTAACTTGCATTACAATTTGAAAGTGCATTAATCAGGCACTAACTCAATGACCCCCATTTTGAAGTCTTCAAACCTGGATGACCCCATTTTTATTTATGGTGTGTTCCGAATGACCCCCTATGTGCGCCAATTTGTACCGGATGGCCCCTACTTTTTACTCGTCGGAGGCACACCCCCCGTCACTTTAGATAGTGAGTGCCCCCGGGGCTTTTTAATCCCCTTCCTGGTATTTAACCAGTTACTAGCTTTAATAGAAAATCTCCCAGAACATTGTTAATAAATAAATTGGCCTATACTTTGGTATACAGAAGCAATATTAAGTTTACTAATTATAGTTAAGCTTAACAACCCAAATTAAGATATAAGATTAATCATGAAATTTTCAGCATTTATATTCCCTAATTACTGTCAGCAGATGCTATAGTTGTCTATCACTATACCATAAAGAATTCTAGAAATCTACACCATTAAACAACAACAAAATAAAGCATATTTTTCTCACCAAATAAACTGCCACCATGTGCAAAACAACTGCATGCCCAGACAAAGAGACCTATTGACCAGGCCAATGACCTTTCCCATGGTGTCATAGTTGCCATCTGCTTTTCCCGATGGCTCCCCGATGGTACATGTACTTATGGTCATCTATTTTACAAACTAAGTTTCTCGATGCCTTCCTGATAGTTGTTTTCATAAACTAAGTTTGCCGATGGCTTCCCGATGATATTGACGATCATTTATTTTTTAAACTAAGTTTCTGGATGGCTTCCCGATAGCTGTTTCTATAAACTAAGTTACCTGATGGCTTCCTGATGTGCCATCAGCTGGACATCGGCTAGCAAATGTCTTTCTGTTACCTATCGGAAAGACATCTGGTACCTGATGTCTTTCTGATAGCAAGGGACAGAGCCATCAGGAAGACATCGGCTAGCCGATGGTTTCGGATGGCAACCAAAAAGCCATCGGATAACCATCGGATGGTTATCCGATAGCTATCCGATGGCATTTATTTTTGGTATGGGAAAATATACAGTTATTGATCTGCGGTAGGATCATACTCACCCCAGGCAATGAAGTGTGGTGAGCATTCGGGCAATCATCTGTAGTCAGTTGAACTCTGTTGCATAGTCGGTGAATATGTTCTTGTAATATTTCATTCCTGTCATGGAGCCAATTGATGGCAAACTCTTTTCGCATGGTACTTTATTAGCGCTTGTGTTCGGTTTGCCCGCTCCATTGTTCTTATATGTTTTTCAAATATCTTTCAAATTTAATTTTGTTCTCTTTTCTCCATATGTATCGCGTTACATCAAAAGGTACAAGTTGTCGGCCAAGCAAGTTTCAAGATACAGGCCAATTAAGATTGTAAATTATAAAGAAAATAATAAGAAAACAACCGTCTTTATTCATCATAACTTTGAAACTAAAACTTCAATTTTCACAAGCAATGTATCATTTTA
>JXSR01S047657.1:22423-39754 GCA_000969725.1 Ophiothrix spiculata
TATTTACAGTAATGATTTACAAGGATATTAATATCAAAAATACTCTATGTGACTGTCACGTCGCGACAGATACGAACCGCACATTTTGCTCCCTTCTCTCAAAACGTGGTACACTATGAGCAAAATACTACACCACAGTGTAGTATGTGTAAAGCTCGTCTAAATTAGTGTAAAGATCAAGTTTGTAAGAAAACTAATTTTCTCAATAATGAATATTTAAAAAATGATTCCAACAGATACGAACCGACAGATACAAACTTTAGGAATAGGAAATACAATGGTTAAAAATCAAGTATTTTTAAAACATCTCCCATGCACTTTTTCATCTTCAGAAACCATAAGAGTTTATGATTGTGTATGTTTTTCATGAGTTGTTAGTAGTCCAAATTTCAACATTTCTCTAACCAAAGTTGCACGGTTTATCAAAGAATAAGCCTATATATTATGAAAGGAATATGTACAAGACGTTGCAGTGCTTCACAAAATTTAAACAATGTTTCAACAGAAGTCTTTTTCAAGTCTTAAAACAAAAAAAAGAAAAAAGAAAACAAAGTAAATAAAATTTAAAAGCAACCAAAACTGACAATAAAAAGAAAGATACACAAAAAATAAACCAAAATCTATAAAGGAAGGTCTACAAAAAAAAGCATACTGAAAACAAAGCTGCACTGAGGTGTTGTTAGTGCAAAGTTATGTGATGGAGTGAATCGTGATAAAGCAAACTGAATAGGCACCTTGAATGATGACGATAGATTGAAATCTCGGTTGGTGATGTTATAATTCGATAAGTGATGATGCATGAGGTAAAAAGGAAAATGTGGTTGCCATGGTTATATTTCAATTATATTGATCCCGGAGGGTGAATATGTGATGACTCATACCGAAAAGGGGGACTTTGCGACAGAACACTTTTCAAGATACGGGTGAAGAAAATAATAAGAATTTTCAGCAGATTTTCTGTTGTAAAAATTGATCGCCTTGATCAATTTCGACAAATAAGGTGTCATTTTAAAGCTTAGAAAATGTTGCAAAAGATGCAATGATAAACTCAAAATTGATATCATCTGCAAAGTCCCCCCTTTCGGTGTGAGTCATCACATATGATTTTACACTACCAATGGTTTCAGTGTGTTTGTCAGACTGCGAATGACTACAGGGTGTCCCAATAAAAATGCATCACTTTTATTTTTGGTCATATCTCTGAAAGCGACTATTAAAAATGGAAACTTTTTTCACAATAACAATTAATATAGTTCAGTCTTGAATCGGAGAAAATTTGAGCCAAATCCATTGAATCGTTCCTGAGAAAACGGGAATTTTGTAAGAAGACTTAATTTTTCTCTATTCCAATGGGTTTACCACAGTAACTCATGTTTATCATATCACATCTTTGGTTACTATTGATCAGTTTATTTTAAACTTGCAAAGCAGATGCAAAAAGATCACAAAATATGGCATAGAGCTAAAACATGAATGTGATATCTTTTTGAGCACTGCAAGTCGCAATTTAATTCAATGTGTAGGTTTTGTTCTTTTTGCATTGTTAAATAAGCTTATGGTTTCTCACGAAAATTTAACCATGGCAGAGATTTCCTTAAATGGAAAGTCTATTTAAGGAAATCTCTTGCTTTTTCTTGAGTTTTAAGCTTTTTTTCATAACAAAAACAATCTTAATGACTGTCTTTTCTCCTACATGTGTTAAAACTAAACATTGTCAACATATTCAAATCAAAATAATAAAGCAGTTACTCACTTCCTCGTGAAAATTGGAATGTCTGTTAGTCCATGATAGCTCGTATTGAATAAAATTGGTACAGTAAAATTCAAGTACCTCTACTTTTCACATGTCCACAATCAGTGTCAAGGCACCTTTGTGTTAATTATCACCATGTTCCTGGTCCATTGCGACGTTCTAAATTCCGAAAGATGAAGGGAGTCGAGTGTGATCAGACAAGCTTTCAAGTTTAAATCAGGCTTATTCAAATTCTAAATTTTTAGTTGTTGTTGTTATTGTTGTCGTTATTGTTGTGGCTGTTGTTGTTGTTGTTGTTTTGTAGTTACTCTCCTGAGAAGGTGTTTATCCATAAATGAAATAAGTTTTTCATTTAGAATTGGCCTACTACTGTGATGACATGGTCATTTCAGATCAACAATAGTTGCAAATATGATTTACTGTGGTAAACCCCATTGGAATGAGGTAAAATCGGGTCTCCTTACAAAATTCTAATTTTCTCAAGAACGGCTTGACGGATTTTGCCCAAAATTTCACTGATAAAAGAAAAAACTATATTATTTATTATTTTAATTTTAATCCATTGGTTTTTGAGATATGATCAAAAACAGAAGTGATGCATTTTTATTGGGACACCCTGTACAACAAAGCCAAAAAACTACAATTAATTAGTTTTTTTTAACATGGGTTTGTTGATCTCGGCTTGGCGTTGCTGTGATGACATGTAGACACTAGTTTGCTTCTCTTATTGATCAGCTGTGATTTGCTTTATACAATCTCAAACTTATCTTCTAAGCACAAATTGCATTGCCCAGAGGCTCGTTTGATTTTTTCATAATGAGACCCCATAATATGTACTTTGAGAAAGCAATACGCAATATAGCATCAAATGGGAAAGTATATACTGCTTTATCACATACAGAACATTTGACTTTATTTTCAGGCAACCTGGAAACAACAAATGTTTAAATGTAGGGTGAAAATGGTATACATGTGTAAAACGATTTTCATAACTTATACTGTATTAAAATTAAAAAAAACAAACGATATAAAAGTAAATTCTTCAAGGATGAAATTAAACCAAATTTACAACAAATATTACCTAACACATTACTGAAATCATATTAAAGTGCTAAAACACAGTCCAACATGTCTGACGTTGATAAAAAATATGGGCTTTATGCGTCTGATTTGAAGAGCCTTTGTTACGATTTCAGCATAATGTAATATTTTTAGATACATGTAAGTATATACCATTCAACAATCTGAAGATTCAATACTGTTACACCATTCTTTGAACATTGTCCTCTTGTGGTATATTCCAGATATCAAAAACTGGTGTCAGGTCCCGCTTGATGTTCGGTGTATTAAGCGTGAACATTTCTTTGACATGATTGAAGAAGAATTGATGGATCTTCTAAACCCCTCTTTTGCTGGTCAATAAAGCCCCCGAAAGAAAACCCCTTTTTGTCCTACGGACGTAAAGTTCCCGAAAGAAAACCCCTTTTCGTCCTACGGATGTAAAGTTTCCGAAAGAAAACCCCTTTTCGTCCTACGGACGGGGTAGCAATTTAAGAATGATCCAATTCAATATATTTTATTTTCTGAATATATTATATATTGATACAAGTAGATATATTTGTTTTTTTATTTGCAACGCTTATCAATTTCTAGTTTGGTTTGATTAGACTACATCCAAGCTGTATTGTGTTTTATGGTATCGTTAATTGGAGGTTGAAAGTAAAACAATTGATAAGTTAAAGTGTATTTTACAAAAGTGCGTACATACCTGGTGGTGGTGGTGTGGAAATTAAATTTTATTTCCCTGTTCTATGGTATCAATCACATCATCTGGAGCATATATTATATACTTTTCCAAAAGTTGACTATTATAGCCTTCAAACGTCCTCTAACAATTGGCTCAGGAAAACCTGTTTTGTATTTAAAGAAATTGTCTAAATAAAATTCAGAATTGTATATAATCTTGACTTGTTAAGATTCCCAAATGTCTGCTCCTGATCTCTTCCAAGATTTTGTTAGCCTTGGTATATCAAAAAATCTTCATGATTTTGGATGGAATGGTCTACTCTAAGGTTCATAATACTGGGTGCTACAATATTTGAAACTTGTACTTAATGTATTATGATGATCAAGCTACATAAGGTGAGTTGTGAAAAGTCAAAACATATTGGCAGATCATTTCCACTCATTTGTTGAATTGGGACTGAATGCACAATATTGTTATCTTTAATGTCATTGCTTTACTTCCTGTATTTTGGATATTAGTTTATCACTCCTTTTTTTGAAGTTGTTAGTATTTACTCTTACCCACAGATAGAAACCATATGGTCATAAAAATCACTTGGTCAAACAATAACTGACTATTACCAATAATTTGCCAGCTGCATCAGTGTCACTGGGGTCTTCACTGCAATTATATACCCTATCCACTCGTCAAATTCAAATATTTTCCGACTGACAAACCTTTAATTTATAAAATACTCCAACTTTCAATAATTTAACAAACCAACCTACTCTATGATTAAGCATTATGAAAGTCTTTTGACATCATTTTTGGCACACTAGTATAAAACAACCCAATGCTACAGTGACATACATTCAGAAAATACATAGTTGAATTGGACGAGTGAATAGGGTACTTCATATAGGTATCATCATGTTCACTTGTTAGTTGGATAACTTCCCATTTTAATCAGGTGATGATCATCTGACCCATCAAACTCTACTGTGATGCCACGTACATTTTACAAATGACCTAATAATTGACCTGGTAAAGGACGTGTCCTCCCACACTTCGCCAACCAATTTAGTGATTAGAATCCGGCGTTGCCCAGCGATAATGATGTTGTTCACATAGTCAATTATGACCCCCCTAATGTACGTTTGTGATTTAACCCTCCATCTGAATGCTGACAAACGATTGCTGGCCAGCCTGTGATTTCTTTTCGAGTTTCTCGGTTTGAGTCTCCAAGACAAGGTTCACCCTCTCCTAGTTTATCATCAGGTACTACCAAAGTTGCTATTACAAAAACGTCAGCCTGGAAGATACTGTAGTCTGTTTCAATCATCTGGAAAGAAAACAGAGGATAAAAATATACAATTACTGATCTGCAGTAGGATCATACACACCCCGGGCAATGAATTGTTGTGGGCAATCATCTGCAGTCAGTTGAACTCTGTTGCGTAGTCGTTGGATATTTTCTGATAATATTTCATTACTTGGTGGATCCAATTGATGGCAAACTCTTTCGCATGATACTTTGGCGCTTGTGTTCGGTATGCCCACTCCATTGTTCTTATACGGTTTGCAAATATGTTTTTGCGAAGACAATAGCTTTTGTATGGTTGGTCCAAACAGGAGTTATACAGTTAAAGAACATTTCACGTGTATTTCCAGTAATGTTGTGTACGCTATTATTTGCAAGCACTTTGCCGATTGGATTACTGAGCATATTTGCTCAGTTATGTTCCCTCAATGACTTTAGCGTCACGGGTGGTTCCCGTAAAGAGCGCATTGAAGCCAAGCACCGCATCATTCACAGCCTTGGTTCACTTCATCCTGGTGGCCTCAATACCAAATTTGATTTATTTCTAATTTAATTTTTCTCAGAATATTTTTCCTCTTTTTCCATATCTTTTTTTTCTCTTTTCTCCATCTTATTTTTTTTTTTTTTTTTTTTGCCTTTTGCAGTTTTTTTAGTTTTTGCCCACTCCAGTCAGTTTATTTTAAGTCCTCAAGTTTCTTTAACTACTTTTTTTTTTCAAGTAATTTTGTTGTGTTCAATTAATTTGTTTAAATTAAATCCCTTTTTTTTTTAAAGAAACTATCGAAGCTCTCTGGCAAGTGATTTGAAGAAAACTTATACATGAAAATACCAACTTCAAGTTTAAAAGTATCATAAACATTTAAAATATTACATTCTTTGAATAAAGGAGCAGAGTGGCTTCTATAGTGACTGTTTGTAATTGATCTTACAGCCCATTTTTGAAGTTTATATATTTTATCCAGGTAACTCTTGCAAGTATTTCCCCAATAGCAAATCGCAGCTGATCAATAAGAGAAGCGAACTAGTGTCTACATGTTATCATGGCAACGTTAAGCAGAGATCAACAAGCCGTGTTTAAAAAAAAAAGCTAATCAATTGTAGTGTGTTCGTCAGGCTTTTTTTCAACACGGCTTGTTAATCTCTGCTTAACGTTGCCATGATAACATATAGACACTAGTTCGCTACTCTTATTGATGAGCTGCGATTTGCTATATACAATCTCAAACTTGTCTTCTAAGCACAAATTGCATTGCCCAGAGGCTTGTTTTGTGGGTTCTGCAATAGATCAATTGTAAAAAGACAAATGAATATCTTTAAGCGCCTTTGTTACAATTTCAGCATAATGTAATATTATTGGATACATGTAAGTATATATACCATTCAATTCTCTGAAGATACGATACTGTTGCACAAATCTTTGGACTTTGTCCTCCTGTGGTATATTCCAGATATCAAAAAGTGGTGCCTGGTCCCGCTTATGTTTGGTGTAATCATGTCAACATTTCTTTGACATGATTGAATAAGAATTGGTAGATGTTGAATTTGGTTCTGTTCCTAAAAATAATCATGCACAAATGGGTTTCGAATTGAGGGAGGGATGTGCCAAGCATGTTTAAAAATTGTTTTTTGGTGTGCATCCAGGCGCCTTCAATTGTATTTGCGCACACTTAGATGGTTTTGCCAGAAGATTTATCTTTGTAGTATTGAGTGAACTGGTACTTTTGAAAGGCTGTGAAATGTTGATAACCCTTCTTGTTCAGATTCTTGTACCTCACCCATCCATCAGTAAAAGTTCTACTGCCAGGTTTGATGTGTCGTTGGATAATTGTAAGGTATGTTCATTTCTTTTGCTCAACAACTGCTTCCTCATCATTCTTGAATAAGTTCATCAGGATTGTTGTTATTCATAATTTTGGTAAGGTTTATGCTTTACAAACCCAGTTTTTTGTTCACGACCTAGACTACAATGCGTTCACGTGCTAGACGGCTTGAGGGTTCAGTGTCCGGTTTAGTGTTCTGGATGCCCAACGAAGGGACACGTGCACAGGGCTGACCTACCCAGTACTTCTTACACAGGATGCTGGCATTGATCAAAACGAACTTCTCAATCTCATGCTTAACAGACAGCAGTTGAGGAAATTCATCATGGCTTCCGACTGCGGTCGACATAGATAGATAGATAGACTACAATTGTCTTCATATGGTACTGACTTCCCCTTTTCCTTCCCTTGTCAGGCTCCTGGTCAGCATCAGTAGTCTGCAGGGTTGAGATATCTTCTGCCTCCCTGGTTTTTCATCTTCTTTCAAAGGTTGCTGTAAATAAAAGATAAACCTAACAACCCAAAACAAAGACCCAGGAAACAATGCTTTTGAAGTAGATATATATCTCAGCAATCAAATATCATTTTGTAATTTTGTAATATGATTTTGACAACCTGGTTTCATATATAGGATATTTTAAATAGCACATGCTTACTACTTGCTGACAATCACCCTGTCCATTCCAGCCTCTTTTTCTGATCAGAATGTTTAAATCAGCATTCTCAATCCTCCATTTCTCTGTATTTGTGAATCAGCCTTTTCCATCCTACGTCAGATGCCTTATCTAATTGCAATCAGCATCTTTCTTACCTTAAACCTGGTTTCCATATCTGTATTTCCAACTTGGTTATCATAGAGTCATCAATTTCTTGTATATGTGATGGCCGCTCACCCCGAAAGGGGTATAATTATATCAATTTTGATTTTATCATTTCATCTGTTACCATCAGAACAACATTGAAAAGCCACACCTTGCCAAACATTCTCATGTTTGAAAAGGGTTTTTGTAGTCCGAAGGGGAGGTGTTGTAAAGGAACAGATACGCTTCTATGGCAACAATTACACTCTCTTTAAAATCATCTCGTGATGAAATTTCTAGCTTTCAAGTTGGTTTTCTTTGCATGGCAAAAGCAGCGTCGGAAGGAAAATAGAATTGTTACGGTCCATGGTAAAAAGACACCAATTACTAAAAATCAATTTGTACAGTACGGCATTGTGATTATTTATGCTTAGATTAAATAAAATGCATCCAATTATATTGAAATTATTATTTTTTCTTTATTCTGGCTGAAAAATGGCACCCTCAAAGCCCATATGGCCTACATGGTTCCAAAGCCCCTGCCTATATTAACATGTCTATGGTTGATTTTGAACTGGTTGACATTGAACTGTTTCACCTTCGGGCTGCTTCTTTTTTACACATAAGAAGCAAATTACAGTTTCCAACCCTGGAGATGTGACTTATGTAAATTTTACATGGTAAGAAATCAAATATGTAAGTATGCCAATTATCTTTCCAATTTTCTGTTGCATCTTCAAAACTCTATAAAGTTCGGAGGTTAAATTCCTGATTTACCATCAAACATGAGCTTTCATTAAACATCAAAAAAATGCACTACTTCCAGTCGAGCCCTTGAAGATCATAATCACCTATAATAACATTAATATGTACTTTGAACAATCTTCAGCAACGTATTAAGTCCTATGTCATATAGCCAATATTCATAAGGGCTACTGCATGGTACATCACTCCAAAAGGAAGTGTTGATATGTGGTAACTGTTTTTAAACTTCCAAATAAACCAAGATTGCGTGTAGTATTTGTAGAACATGTATCTTTCCCAACGAATATGCAGTAGCTCGAATTGTCTACATGTTCAACATGGTGCCATTAGAAGTAATATTTTGTGACAGGTAAAATATAGATCAATGGGTTAAAAGAGATAAAAATCAAGTTAAGGTCACTTTTAAAAGGTCAAAGTAGCCTAAAACTCACAAGGAATTCCGTAACAATGTGTTATATATCATGTTTGGAACCAAGTTAAGTATGCTTACAATTTTTTGAAAAATCTGAGAAGAAAGATATACTCACCATCAGGGGATGCAAAACTTGTAAGTCATTTATGATATTGTCAAGGAAAGCTGCAACCTTGTATTTTCCATGAACAAGATTGTTGCTCAATATAGCATATGATTGCATTTTTTCACCCGCATAGGCACATACTGTGAAAATAGAAACTTGCTCATGGCTCCAATGAACACTTTGGATTTTGTTTTGTTGAACTATTGCGTAATTTTCCGCAAAGTCAACTTGTACAACGACATGCCTATCATCTGAATGTGACTTTTCTTTCTCAAAATGACCGCAACATACAAATGTGGGTCATTTTTTGATAAAATACTACACAAAATGCTTGAAAAGCTACTGAAAATCTGTATTTTCTTGTCATTGTCTTTGTCAAAATCACTAAAATTAGGGTCAACCAAAATTTTAAAAATGTCCTTCAAAAGGTCCACTTTTTGAAAATCCTCCCCCCTCCCCCCTCCCCACAGTATTTTCATTTTTTTGTTCCTGGCGTTTTGTTACCAATGAAATCCTTTTAGGTTACTTGTTGTAGTAGTTGAGTTAGGGAGGACGTCATAAGATCCCCGAAATGCATTCCAGAAAACCAAAATGAAATCCGAAAACTCAATCCCGAAACATCACCTGGTGAAACTCGCAAAATCTTTCAGATTCTGATAAACTTTCCATACCAATCTATTTACACGTCCCCGCAATGTTACAATCTATCTTAAATGAGCAGAGTATAATGGATACTTAAGAATTAGAAACAATCACCCTTTAGTTTTGATATACTGTAGTCACGCTCTGCCTGCAACAAGCCCTAGGCTTGTTTTATCATCGCAGAACTTAATTTCTTTAGAATGTTAAAAATTACGGAAATACCCTGAGTTAACTTATAATAAAAGACTTTTAAAATCAAGTTTGTATATATTCATATTTTATTTCTTCATAGTTGTACAAATATTTACAATGGCTATGACTAATTTCTTTTAATTACGTTTCATCATGTTCATGATTTATTACCAGTTTTAATGCAACATATCAACGGACAAGTTAGCGATCTGTGGCCAAATGATTTAATTATACTATATGATAAGATCAAGGGGTCAAAATCAATTTTTATTTTGAAGATAAGATGAACAGATATAATTTATATCATTTTCATTCTCATTTGTAATCTATAATTTGCTTCAAATTCAACTTGCTAGGCTAAATTATACCGTTTGAAGTGGCATGTCACTTTTGTTTTCGTTGGAGGAAAGCATTAATTTTGTCCAATAATCTCAGTTTTAAACATAAGGTCTCTCTTTCCTATTGGTTTTGAAATCAAAATAGGCCTGTTTGACCTTTACATAATTATATGTAATCAACCTCAATCCTAATGCATTTCATGTGTATTTACAATCAGTACTGGGACTTTTTCAAATTTCGTTTTCATTCAGTGACATTACACATATTTATTTTTTTAATATTTTATCACTTTGAACATCAGTTACAACATTTTCTAAGCTTTAAAACATGTAAAATGACACCTTACTTGTCGAACTTGATCAACACGATTAAAATTTTCTGCAAGTAATACACGTGTAAATATGCGGCGTAAAAGACTAGACATTTTAGATTGCGATTTGGGCCACCATGTTTGCGCTAGAAAGGTATGAAAAATAGATTTTCAACAAAAAAAAAGATTAATATAGTATTAAAGATGATAATATCTTGACTCTTGTTTAAATGAAATGATGGAGATCTTATTTCATTACTTTCAAATAACAATCAAAACTATGTATAAACATTATAATCTTTGGCCAATTTCTCCAAAGAATTTAGCAGCGAAGATGCTTGGTTACTGGCCCGTCATTCTAAACTAAGGCTTAATGGTAGTTTATGTCTAATAATGTGGATAAATAATTCATAAAATACATGATATTTACATGACTTTAATGATGTATTACTTAAAAATGTTTATTTCCGAATATTTTGTGTATAAAATCCTGAGAATGAATAGAAATTTGTTGTAGGCCTACAGAAACATTAAATGCACAAGTATGGGTTGGGATATTCATAACGGTACTTTTAAAAACTTGTTTCAACTGTCCAATTCATTTATTCTGTTTTAATTCTCAGATATTATTTGAAATACGAAACTTTCTTTTAAATGTTTTGCATAGACTCAAAAACATATTGAATCAAAAGTCTCTCACACAAAATATTTGATTAACCTCAAAATTGATCGATATCGATAGGTAATTTACAACACTCTAATCCATTCGCTATGAATGGGAGGTTGAAGTGGCAATTAGAATGTCGATAGTCAGTCGATAAATGTGTAAATAGATATTATTTCGGGTTTCCGAAACTGATTATGGTTTTTAGATTTTATCTCAATGTCAGTCTTGATCTTCAAACCTGTAACTTCCTAATGTCAAAACCCAAACAACTTGCGGTTTTAAATTTCGGTTTTCTGGAATGCATTCCGGGGATCTTATGACGTCCTCCCTTACCTGATGATGCACTTTCTCTATTTTGATATAATCATGGTCTGGTCTTACATCATCCTTCACTGTGAAGTCTCTACAGATAGGGATGCTACATGTCCAGCAAAACCATCTCGTGACTTGATCTTTGTGTGCCTGGCAATTTTCCTCTTTCATCACTTTACTCAACTCAATATGTCCTCATAAGTCTGATCAAGTTTGTTTTCCAGGTTAGCAACTTCTTATAAGGGACTGTTAAGTTTACAATTTTGAACTTTCAAGTCAACAGACTAGTACTAGTAAGAAATTGAAGCAAGTTCTTGTCTTGTTTTGCAATGAGACATTATTTACTGAACTTAAATTTACATTTTCAGAGTCTTTAATTAAGGGTTCATTGTGATATGGTGATAAACAGTCTTTGTTTTCGGCTGGTGAGCAATCCTGTGAGTGTGACACACAAAGTTAATCATTTGACATAAAGTTCCTTAAATATATTCCTAGACCATATTTGGTATACATTGTCATAATATGAGTTGTATTAATAAACCCCTATTGCATTCTTTACCTGTTGCAGTTCGCGTTGTAATTGATGTCCTCTCCGCTTTGTCTAGTTTGCACATTTACTGTTATTGTAGATGCATCGGATGAGCATTATGAAGGCTTACATGGAGTTGATGTCGTTGGGGTTGGGCAAACGTCAAAGTCATTATCTAAGTCATCTTCATCATCAGTTTGGGCAGGGGTGGGGGAAGGGGCATTATTATGCTCTAATAGTTGACCAATGTCCTGTAAAACAGTATCAATCCATTGTCCATGGTGTAAACCTTGTACTGATATGGTGTTGGTTGTTCTGTAGCAAATAATAGTTACATTGATTTCAGGACATCTGTAGATAAGGCCATATTGGGGACCTCTATCCTATCATCAGGCTCAGTATATAAAGAGTTAAGCTCAAGATGCATTAAAATGAGGAGGGTCTACACATATGGTGGTAGATTTCTTCCTCAGTTTCACTGTCCATTTACTATTTTCATATGTGTCCTCATTAGAAAATCCAGGAAAGAATAAGTTCAAATTGGCAATGGAGTTTATCTTTTGCATTACCAGATTACTGCTGAACCACTAGATTTAATCTGAAGTTGAAGCTTCAGTGGCCTAAGCACCTTCCCAAATAATAAGATGTTCTTTGTTTTTGTACGTTTGTGAACATCCGACCCAATTATGGACCCAAATGTTTTCTCTTAATCCTGTTTCATTTCTTTTAATAACTTAACAAACTTTTCCTATCTTTTTTCCTGTCAAATTGTTATAATCATTTCCTAATTTCCTTGCTGTTACAGTTTCCGAATTTCAAAAGTATTCGATTGTGTTCAAACTGTTCCTCTTGCAAAAGTGTCTACACAAAGTGATAATTTGAAGTGTGTCAGGTCAATTGTTGCCATGGTAGCAGGCAAATACAAAGTCCATATTTACCATTGCATTGGTGCCTGTAGAACAAAGTTTTCCTTGACCTGTAACTATAGCATAAACTCATCTGATGCACTTTAAACTATTACTTTGTTCAGACAGTTTTGCAAGACGAATAGTTTGAGGCCATTCTGAACAAAATCGGAGACTTCTGAAATTTTGGACTCCCATAGGGCCAGTTCCTTGACCTTTGATATGACCTTTTACATTTTTGGCTATAACTCCGGAACCATTCAGACATAGGTAAAAGTATACTCTTTCTACTTCCTTGTGATGAGAGGAACATGTTGGTGTGGTTTTGAATGAGATTTGACTAGTAACATGTTATGGATGTCATTTTGGCGGCCATCTTGGATTTCTCAAAATGCTCAATGATGCGGATTTTGCATCATTCAGTTCTGGAATCTATGGGTCTCAAAGATTAAGAATCAGTCAAGGACAATTGTGCATACTCCATTTTGCAGTCAAGCCCAAAGTCAAGGTTTTTCCCACAGACTAATCCTGTTTTTCCTCTTTATCATCATTCTTCTTTCCAATAGCCTCCTTCAAAAACACAACCCAACAAAGTAAACACATTTTTTATAGCCTAACTTTTAGATTCTGTTTGTTTCATTTCAATCAGTGGTATACAACTAAAGTTATGCTGTATCAAACTTTTGGATGGATTTTTGTCTGGTCCAATTTCATGATTATTGGCCATAAAGTAAGGATGTTTCTGAATGGAATAAAAATGAGTTACCTTGGAAAACTTATCGTATCTATCCTATTTTTACATCAAATTTGTTAATATTTTCAGCATAGATAAAAGAAAGCATGTGTGTAGTAAATAAGCAAACATCATTACGGTTGAGTGAACAGATCAATGCCAATACTCATACGAGCTTCATTCAAGGGAACTTACAAACTTGTTAAATTGGACCAGCAAATTTTACATTCAATTATTTGACAAAGCATAACTTTTGTTGTACATTACCAATTGAAATGAAACAAACGGTATCTGAAAGCTCAATTCATGGGCTATTCGCTACTTGGACGGTCCGCCATTTACGGGGAGCCTCGATCTGACAGTCAATTAAACTACTATGTTACATAACGATGCATTCCCTTCGTGCACATTCAGTGGTTTTTGAAAGAGGGAATTGAATTGTTAATTGTTATATTATGTAAGTTCCCATCATATAGCTCAGTGGATCCATTCATCTCGCAAGCCATGTCGAGGCTCTCCCCAAAATGGCGTAACCGTGCAATAGGTCAATTAAATGCAATTTACATACTGTCCAACTATCCGTTAAACCCATGAAAATTGCACGTAAAGATTGTAAGGTTTATTCGGGGACACACTGAATTGAGAATGTGGAGCCCTATACCAAGACTAATGTGAAGTGACATGCAACTAAACATGTCTATCACTATAGGCCTCCCTTTACAAAGGTTTTGCCACACAAATTGCATCCCTTTGGCACGATTCTCCCCTGCAGCTTTGAATTGTTTCGACTTATGGACGATGTTGTCATAAAACCTAAGAAAGTCTTTGCCCGTTTTACAGGCGGGTGACCTTTCAGATAGGGTTGGTTGATTGGGCATTTTTTGTTCAAATTTTACCTTGGTGGGGTTTTTTTGCCTAAACTAACCTAGAAATACTCAAAGAACGACTGGTTTTACATGATTTTCAAAAAATAAAAATCTTCCAATTAAATTTAGGGTCTGTAGGACTCATGAAAAAGGGAGGGGGTGTCGCCTATAGTAATGAGGAAATTATTTTATGTGGTTTCCGAATTCATCGTGGAAACAAATTATATAAAAAATGAATTAACTTTGTTACAATAAACGAACTTTCTTGATTTCTTCCTTGAATGTACACATTGGTCGTTCATTAGATGCTGTTAGTACAGCTGGTCAGTGTTGCTCTGCGATTGCTTTCTGAAGCTTGCTTCTAGACTAGACTGTTTCGGGTATGCCTTTAACTGACACATCAGTTTTTTATTATCTCCTCTTTGTTCATGCCTCATTAGGGTAGATTTTCTGAAATTATTATTACCTGTCGTTGCAAAGTTGTTCTTTGGTGCCTGTAAAACGGCCTTTTCGCAGCCTGTGCAAAACACCTTTCCTTTGTCATATCGTAGCCATTTGAATGTTTTCTTGCATGAGATGCAGTACGCTTTTCCCATTTTTTCATAATCTTCATCTTGATCAGGATGTTCGTCAGCAACATCATCGGCAACCTTGCTGGTAGCCACAAGTACACACTTCACACTATGCTTGCTTCTGGTTCCTCAAAGCATCGCTCCTTCTTTTCCATGCTGATGTTTATTTCTTTTGCTGTCATAATTACAACTGTTCATTTGAAATGTTATCGTGAATCTCCACAACCATCCTTGAAAATGTTTTTCACACAATACTTTGCCATTTCTTGGGCATAGTGATGGAAACTCTGTGTGAGGCTTCCACCATGCTTGTCATCCACTTTACTATACAGCACACTTGCCATCTGATGGGCCCTATCCATCCAAAGTATTAATGTTGTATTAATAATAACTTTGTTGGCTAATGAATGTGAAATGTCCACAAAAGGACTCTTTTATTTATATTGTGAGCTGGCTCCATAAGTAAACGGAATGACTGTTGATGGTTTCTGAGCATTCTCTTTTAGAATATCCACACACAGCATGGTAATCATGCTTAAGATCATTGGATATGAACACAATGCTGTGCATCACTGGCTTAGTGCATTCTCCACTGCGCTGGTAATAGCAGACAATTGGATGTACGGTAACCTGTTCTTGGGTCCAATGCGCTGCTTGTACTTCATCATGCGTCTTGCAAAATTTTCTAGTCCATCACCATTGTGCACCAGCCAGTAGACAGTCTTGCTTGCATTCAGTTGGAGAACTGTTGGTGTTGTCATACTTTATTGAAGGTATGCTGAGAGAGTATGGAGCTCTGAGGACTGATGATGTCTACAAGAATGACCTAGAAACATAACCGGTGTGAGACTAATAGATACAATAAAGACTATGGTCACAATACATCGTACACACAGTTACGAGCAGTGTTTAGTCCGTCTATATGCGGACCAGGAATAGCGAGCGATGCCCTCACTGCTCTCTCAGCTTGCTGCTAGTGATCCTACTATACCTAGACAACTTTAGTGGCCATCTCCTATAATTATGGTTTTGAAAACTAAATTTTACAAATCGGACAAGCTCCCTTAAGTAGCATATCAGTGATTTTGCTGCGAGCTTTGTTTTTGTTTATAGTCATATTTTTCTTGTGTTATTTTGAGTTTCTTGACAACAGCAAGTGCCTCTTCCCCAAGTTTGCTATATTTGCGTTTCCTAAACTGGACCAATGCAGCATCTACAGGATATTTGTTCCCTTGCTTTTGTGAGTTGTCCTTGTTTGAGGATGGGTTCTTAATAGGGGGCATTAATTTCCTTTTGGCTACCAAACTGGGTTCCACAATATCGTGACCGTACATCAGTAAACTGGTGATGTGGTTGCCAAGCCTTCCTTTAGATAAACACTTTTGTTCATCTTTATCTTGAAATGTCTGCCTTGGATATGATAGTTATCTCCCGGGATCCTCCTCCGGCTCTTCGACTGGCCTTTTTCACCTTATCCCTGCATAGCTCCCCAATTATATGTCTAATGTAGGAACCAGCATTATTCTTATATTCCTCTTTGTTTGGGAAGTGCTGGCAGATAATGGCTAGAAAATAAAACAAGAGAGTTAACAGTATAACCCTAACCCTCCTCCGTCCAACAAAATCCAACAAGCAAAAATCAAGAAATTTGTCCAAGTCCAAGTACGTCATAGACCGGGGTTACAGATGGGCACGAAAGTGCTGCCATGGCAGGCCATACTTGGTGGCTTGCCATAGGTGGACATTGGAATGGGACGTAAGAGGTCAAGGGTTCAAATCCCAGGGGAAACAGGAAATTTTTGTATGACGTATTCGGACTTAGATAGTTTTTAAGCGTTTGGGAGTTAGAGTTGTGAAGGTATATAAATGCGCAGTAGACATGCTACCATAACCCTAACCCTCCTCAGTCCAACAAAATCCAACAAGCAAAAATCAAGAAATTCGCCTAAGTCCAAATATGTCATAGACCGGGGTTACAGATGGGCACGAAGTGCTGCCATGGCAGACCATACTCGGTGGCTTGCCATAGGTGGACATTGGAACGGGATGCGAGAGGTCAAGGGTTAATCCCAGGGAAAACGGGAAATTTTTGTATGACGTATTCGGACTTTGATAGTTTTTAAGCGTTTGGGAGTTAGGGTTATCATAAACAACTAAAATCTACAAACTGGAAAAACTAATACAGAATTGACTAGTTCTTATTCTTATTCTCTCAATGGCCTTTTACTAGAGAGACTATAATAGAGTACAAGATATAAGAAAGAGTTTATATAAGATAGATTTTCTACAAGCAAGTGTCCAAAAATGTATTGTTATGAGAAATGTTAGTAAATAACAAGTCCTCTCAGAGACCTATGACATATTGGATGATAAGAGTTAAAAACTGTGTCGTCACTCCTTTCAGATATGGTTCTGATCATAATATGATCCAGTGTAAAATTAATCAATCCAAGCCCGTCCCCGAAAGGAGAGTTATCACCACCAGGTCATACAAAGACTTAGATATGCCAACATTTACCTCTGATCTTCGTGATGCGGTTCGATGTGTTCTTTCCAGTGAA
>JXSR01S047657.1:53141-66019 GCA_000969725.1 Ophiothrix spiculata
TCATACGCATGTAAAAAACGGCATTTCCTGTCAGTTTTCATGCATAAATAAAAATAAAATAAGCGATATTTCAGCGACCTTACTTCTGGCTGATGCTTTTAATTTTTACTCGTATCTCAAACTACGATAGGTTTTGTTTAGTTAATCATTCTTATTATGTCTGAGTCGTTTCTGGGCGCAACACTACACTTCTAGAGAGGGGACTGTTTTTTTTTTCTGAATATTCAATTTCATGATATGGGGTGGTTGAAATCACTTAATGTACATATGAATGTACACACTTAGCTAGTTCAAATGTTCTGTCCGTTATCTCATTAAAGGACAAAGGATTTTGTTAACTAAATCGTAAATGACAATAGAAGTATCGAATAAATTTTACCGCACAAAAGAGGCCTGACAATCAAAGTATAGGATAGGCTATTGTCTTCGACGAAAAGCATAACGCATAGAGATTTTTAGTTGTGCTTTCTATCGTGTAAACACAAAAGGACTGTCAAGGATTGCAATTACTCAAGTGGGGATTATCTATACATATTGACTCCAGTGAATATAATAAATAATGGGTTAACAAAATATTTTACTACGGATTACAAAATGCATTGTTATGCACGGACAGAACATTTGAACTGACGAACTGAATGTCTAATCAGTAATCAATCAGTCTGACAAGTTGGTGCCCAATGATCGTTAAGTTAGGGTATACTATATGAAATTGTCAGTAGTAATTGTTGCCTATACTTTGCACTCTTAAATCAAAAGATTGTCACCTGAAAATGTATAATGTTGTTAGATATAAAATATAATTTAATCGGTTTTATTGTGGTAAATCTTCCTCTTAATGCATTGACAATTAGGTTATGTATTTACAAAAAATCGTGTATATATACATGGGCTCAAACTTGACTTGTACAGCGGTAATTAAATTAACACATTAATAATTATGTCCTTTCCTCATTATAAATATACTAAGTACCTGTTGAGCAACAAGATACGATGATTTCCGAGTCAAGAGTAAATTTTATATATAAAATTTGACTGTATTTCTAGAGAGGCGGTCTAAATGACCTAATAACCAAGGACATCATTGTGTAATATATCGAAATTTGGTGAAATTTGAGCTACAATTGCCGGAGATATGAGCGTTTCTTGAAAAGTGATTTTTTTTTTCAAATTGTTGGTTTCTCAATAAAAGCGACTTGCATTTTACTTGTTTTCCCACGATTTTTTTAGAATCTCTCTTTTTTTCTGAATTGTTTAATAGAATAAGGATTGCAAATAAACCAATAATGATATTCTGACGTGTTACAATTCAAAATCACATGTTGTTTGCATACAGGATTTTCGGGGTTTATCGTCTACAGTTTTTGCCACACACCTATCACGGATCATCAGCAAAGTCCCCCCTTTCGGGCTGAGCCATCACAAATGGTCTCTAACTTTCAATTTCGCATTTCGCTGAATGTATTATTCATTCAGCGATACCATGGTAGCTGAATCCAGCGTATCACTGGATCAAGCGTGTGTTCACGACTGCAGTAGTTGTGCCATCCTTACACTTTCCTGGGTAAAGAGAGGCTGTTGGTTTGGTTCACTCAGCTCGGTCGCCGTGCAGTGTTGAGTCCTTAAGGATAAACGGAATCCATCTGCTCAGGAATATGTGAATCCTAACTATTTTTTAATCATGAAAAGACAAATAGTTTCCACTGCCTTTTAGGACTCGAACCATGGATTATGGCAGGGTTAGTCATGCACGAAGCGAGGGATATACCGCTGAGCTATCAACACACCGTTGAGATCGTGAACTAAAATCTAAAACATAAACATTAGAATGTCGTATTTTTCTTTTGTTTACATAAAAATTGCAATTTTTGCCTCATTGGAATGCTCAATTTGTAAGTAAATTATGCGAATGCGTATATCAGACAAAATGAAGATATTTTGTAGATACTTAAAACAGGCAATTCACAGCTCGAACAGGGCGAACTCAGAGCCGTAATTCACGTCCGCATTTTCGGGCAAAACAACGCGGGTTTGTTACATTATCATTCAAAATCGACTCAGCATATTTATAAAATATTGTTTGTAATTCAATAAGTGATGAACGTGATGAACAATACAATGAGAGCATGCATGTAGGTTTTGCAGCATCAGCTAGGAGGGTCCTTAATTACAATACACATTGCAAAACAAGAACTGTCTTTAAAAAAGACAACGCCTCCGGATAAAATAAAATAATGTCGTCTTTGATGTGAATTGTATCTGCAGTTGTTTTACTTTCCTTGAAGGAGGTTGGGATAGAAAGGGAGTAATGTTGGGTTACATTTTATGATAAAATATAGTAACCTTAGAAATATTTGGTGTGAAAAGAGGATTTTAATATTAATGTCAAAGTTAAGGGCACAACTAAAGATATTCTGGTTTCAAACATCAGTCAAATAAGTAAAAATCACTTTGAATATATATGATAATATTTCTATTAAAAAGTTTGACTGGTAATTTGCTATGGTAATAACAAATATCGCCACTTATGTTCAAAATTTATTTGTTTGTCCGGTTTGGCATAAAACTTCTCATGAGTTATGAGAAATATATTTGAATTAATTTATATTTAGGGACTACTTAAAAGAGGAGGGAGTGTGATGATTCTCCTCAAAGGTGCTTGTGTCTGGTGCAATTTTTACTTGTCAAAACTAATTTGGAGATTGGTTTTGACAGTTTTGACAGAAAGTTTGTATTGAATGAATATATATGTGTGTAAAATAGAAACACAAGTCATTAAAACTTATAATTACATTTATGATCATTGAAATGGGAGGCATATGTTTTCAAGGACGATTATAAAAGTGAGATGTAAATTAATGAGAAAGACAATTTGTGATGGCTCACCCTGAAAGGGGGGACTTTGCAGATGATATCAATTTTGATTTTATCATTTCATCCGTTTTAAAATGACACCTTACTTGTTAAAATTGATCAAGGCAATCAAATTTTACAACAGAAAATCTGCTGGAAATTCTTATTATTTTCCCTATTTTTTGCTGTCTATTTTCACCAGTTTCTTGAAAAGTGTTCTGTCGCAAAGTCCCCCTTTTCGGGGTGAGTCATCACATTTCTTGTTTGGTTCAATGTTAGTATGGTTATTCGCAAAACTGAGCACAAAAATAGTGTCATATAGCTGTTGAGATTATAAAGATAATGTTAACTTAAGTATAAAATACTTCTTTTGAGTACATTTATATGGATGTTAATGTTGATTGAGAACAATATACTAGAGGTTAAGACTTAGATCAGGTTTAAAGTTAGATCTGGTCTAAGTCAAAACTACTACCGCCACAAAAGGACCTTTTGAGGCAAATTTCTTGAACTACGACAGCTTTAAAATATCGAAGTTTCAACCACAAAATCTCACAAACAATACAAAACATAACAATATTGGTTGAGTAAAGTATATTTAGCTGTAAAAAAAAAATCACTTAAACCAGGTCTAACTTTAAACCATATTTAACTCTTAAACTTCTTTTGTGCATACGGATCTTAGAAATGAAATAGCTGAGCATTGTCTTTTTGAGCTAAATAAATGACATGATTTTGTTTGTTTTGAATCAAATAAGTTTATACATATGAGTTGACTGGTCTAAGTCAAATTACTACCCCCACAAAGGACTTTATGAGGCATTTTGAACTGCAGCAGCTTTAAAATATAAAAGATTCAACCCAAATATCTCACAAACAACACAAACTATAACAATATTAGTTGAGGAAAATATATTTAGCAGTGAAACAGAATTTCACTTAACCAGGTCTAACTTTAAACCTGGTGTAACTCTTAAACCTCTTGTATGCAATAGCTGAACATTTTTGAGCTAAATAAATGATATGATTTTGTTTGTTTTGAATCAAATACGTTTATACGCCTACGAAGTTTTCATATCCAATTAGATCATGGCATCCCCCCCCCACACCCCGCCCGGTTTGGTCCCAAATTCTGTAATCAATCCAACATTTTCTCCGGAACCACACCATGCACCACAATATATGTGAACACTCCCTAATTCCATGCTTACAGCCAAGGTTTCAAGTTTATCAATAGTTTATTCAACATCTATTTCAATTATATAACAACAAGGTCATTGACTTGGGTGGGCCATAAGCTACTAAAGACTCCCAAAAAAGTATCGCCTCGTCTCGAAAAAATGGCTCGTGCGCAAACAGGGAAGTTGTAAACATAATTTCAAGACTTTGTGTACAAGCGCTGGAATTTCAGCTTTGATATGACACCCTATTTCTGACAATTGACTGAGAAATATTTAAGTTATGAACTTTTAAAACCCACGAGGTCAATTTTAAAAAGTTGCAAATGTCATTTTTCGCACTGTACAAACCAGTAATGCAAGGCTATGGATCGATATGAGGTAGGTGACTTTGTTTACTAAAGCGTGCTGTTTTTCAAAAGCAGCTTCATGGGTCTCTAAGCATCGTCCAATAACTTGCATTTATTGAGGGGTGCAAGGGTTATTTGGAGCAAATGCCCCATGTCATACGCTTTGCCCCTTCCCCATTGCCCGTGACAGTTTCAGTCACTGACACAATTTTTACGACGAATAATTGTCCCTTGTTTTTTATCATTTATATGTTAAATGTCGACATTTTCATGTGCTTCGCGTGAATTTTAAGATGTCGTAACCTTTTTTTGTCAAAGTGGTATATTTTCACGATTTTCAAGACGTTTTAACAACTTTAACAGCTAAAAATATCAAATTTGACAGAATTTGTGGCGCGATAGGCAAACAAAAACACCAATGATATCCCATAAATGTCCATCCACACTATTTTTGATCAATGGGGGAGGGGGCAAGACTTATGACGGGGGAAATTCCCCCATTCCCCCTCCCCTTTGGCGCCGTCCGTCACTGCAAGTTGATGGAAGATGCTTAGAAATCATGACGTATGCTTTAGAAAAAAAAAACACGCGAGATTCAGTGGTCCAGCTCGCTTACCTCATATCGATCCTTAGTCTTGTGTTACTGGTTTGTACAGTGCGAAAAATGAAATTTGAGGGTTTTACAAGTTCATAACTTAAATGTTTGTCAATCAATTGCCAGAAATAGGGTGTCAAATGAAAGCTGAAATTCCAGCGCTTGTACACAAAGTCTTGAAATTACGTTTGCGAATTCCATATTTGCACACGAGCCATTTTTTCGAGATGAGGCGATACTTTTTTTGGAGTCTTTAATAAAGCACAGCAGTTTTGAAGCAGCCTGCAGTATTATGCTAGTACCAATACTTGGAAATCAAAATTAATAACAAATGCAGACTTTTATCGTATCTTCCATAATATTCCACGGATGAAATTAATTGACAAATCACGTTGTAGTAAAATTGTCCAACTAGATCATTAGTAATAATTTTAAAACATTTTGTCCATAATAAATGATTTTGTATTCTAAACATGAGTCAATTGACCTCCAAACAGCACCCCTAAAATTAAAATGGTAATTACCAGTTTCCACCCCTATATCTACAAATGGTAATGGACCACATTCTAACTGATACATATTCATTCCTATTGTTTAACATTGTGATTTCAAAAGTAGTTCCGGTAAGAGCCCAAAACATAATTCAGTAAGCACACAATTGAGTGAATTAGATTCCATCAAATACTGAATTTAATCACTTACAGACTTCTTTATTATATATTACTTTTCCCTTTAAATTATAAAACATATTTATGATACATTCATAATGTAATTACAACTTTAGCATGTTTTTGTCAAGTTTATTAAAATTTATGTCAGTACAGCATGCACAAATTTTCGCCCAAATACCACAACATTAAATGCCAAAACCAATACATAACGCCTACGGCGTAAAAAATAAAACACACATGATTATCCACATTTCTTATCAATTTATTGATGGTAATAACTGACTGAAATCATTACATAAGATATAGTGTGTTGCAGGTATGCTATACATGACACAAGTTACGTGTTGATAGAAGCGTGATGATTAATGTTAGGATTATAAGTCGTTTTTCAAACTGTTCTAGGAGCTCAGTCCGATTGTTTCTTTCAAACTTTTTTAGAATTGTATGTTTTCTCTTTTTGTTTATCTTTTTTGATGTATGAAATGCATCTTATATTGTTAAATTTACACAGCAAAATTGTCTTGGCTACTGTGAAATTGCAAAATTTGTCATAAAATCAGAATGGTTTGACCAATTCAAACTTCTTTGGTGGCAATTTTTATTTGAATCTAATAACTTATTTTGAAAAATCAGACCATCTCCCTTGCCCGTTTCAATATTACATATTACACGATTGTATAAATGGTACTTAAATGGAAAATCACTTAAATAAAGATCGTCGTGTGAGTGTAAGAAAGTCGTATCAGTAGTGGCTGCCGTCAGTTTTATTGATTTTACAGGATTAACACCTTGCCACTAGAATGTGTAAAGTCCCTAAAATGTCACTTTCATATGGTGTTTATCCAATTTGTGAAAAATAGCAGCTATTGCAGATACGACTTCTTTGTATTCATTTGACAAGATATTAAGACAAACCCCAAAGTGAATGCAATAAACAGAAGGTCGACATTTATCACTAGCAAAATAAGCTTATCAGTCGAAATATTAAAAATATAATTTTTGTAACAATCATTCAGGGACACCCTTTACATTCTAATCATATCGGTGTCGTTATTCATCTCAGAAGTAGTACCATTTAAATATTTCAGTATTCAAAATCTTACATTTTTAAAATTAAAAGTTGCTATATCTAAGTCATAAAACATCCCCTGTCACTTAATTGATGAAAACAACATCACGTTAATTAGATATCCGGGTTTCGTAAAAATTTAACAAAAAATAGTGAATCTGTAAATGGTATCTTGGATGTGAACTTTTGAACAGGCTTTTATATATACATGTGTTTAATCTTTTTCACTGGTACTGCTCTTTTGACTGTTGAAGATATCGATGTTTGATGAAATGAGACCGTCAATCCCAAACGAGCTGTGAATGCTGCATCCTGCTATTTGCACTTTTTGTTTATAAATATTTACAAAGTTTGTTATTTTAAAATTAATGAACGTCACTCGATTTCCAGCAGTCAAGTTATGACCCGTCAAGGTTGTCAGAGAGTAAAATTGAACCACTGAGAAAAAATGCGTCCAGACATAAGTAAGCCATATATTTTTTGTTGATTATCCTCAAAACATACGGATATATTTCATATTTTGTGATCATTTTCTTGAAATAAAACTTTGCTTGTGCTTTGAAGTAAGCACAAGGAAAGCACAAGGATTGTGAATCTGTCAAATATTCAATTTAGGCTAATTACGACCTTGACATGTATTTTCACCTGTAGCGCCAAATAAAGTTTCCCGTATTTACGGCTCGTTTGAGATGGACGGTCACAAAAAGTATTATCCATCGGTGATATAGTTTGATGCATGTGTGAAATCAAATGACAGGAATTTCTGTATGTTATATAAAACAAATATTTACAAACAAACATATGATAGCAGTATGTGTCCCATACTGAATATTAGCTGAAATATTACGGTTCTAAGCATAAAATACTTATTGAATTTTTCTAAAAACATTAAATATTAACTGCTTATAGTTAGAATAGTTACACTCTTATAACGAAAGGATCAAATTTGATCCCATAAAGTATCAAATATGAGCTTATCCTTTTTGGGATCAAATTTGATCCTTTTTGGGATCAAATTTGATCCTTTTTGGATCAAAAAGGAGTGTATTTGATCCGAAAAGGATCAAATTTGATCCCAAAAAGGATAAGCTCATATTTGATACTTTATGGGATCAATTTGATCCTTTCTTTTTAAGAGTGTAGCCATTATGTGATAAGAGCATTGCATTGTTTGATTTTGAACCAGTTGGCGATTGATTAAATAAAGATATTTAAAAAAATCAGGAAATAAATAATGCAGTTAACAATATTGCATGATCACATAATTAGATTTGTTGACTTGATATTTTATATATTTTATGAAATTTCAGTAAACAAAAAGTTTCATTCCTGATTTTAAAAATGTTCTTCAAACTAATTCAAAGATGACGCTTCTTTGAAAATATGCTTCAGGTAGACATACCAGATCCTTGAACTGCTTTAATATATTACAAGCTTATAAACAGAGTAAAAAAAAATCTTTTAAATATATGAATATATAGTTTAATAACACTTCAAAATATAGTGCCATATTTTTTTTCTAAGGCAAGCTTTTTACGCTGGGAGTAAATTTCCTGAATGTGGCGCTTTACCGCTACCTGGGAACATGCTGCGATCTCCAGCCTATGCAGCACCGCATCCAATGATCTCGAACCGCATCTTGCAATAGACAGTTAGTCTCCCATCCCACCTGCAGTCACTGGTATAGATGCGCACCCAGCGCGTACGTATTCCATCAGCATCTAGGGTTACATCGGCTATAGCACTACCGTCATCGTTAGCCTTGAAAACCTGTCAGAGAAAACGTTGCTTATTAGTTTTATTATAGTAAATTGATCACAGGAGAAGAAGATATCAGGACCGTTCCATCATGCCTTGCTTACAAAGGGATATTTTGTATAGTTTGTCATGAATAGCTTAGTGATGAAACATCTCTTAAATGCAAAATTGGGTTGAGGTCTGCTAATTGTGGTATGTTTTATCACTAAAGATGTTCATGACAACCTGTACAAAATATCCCATTGGAAGCAAGGCATGATGAAAAGGTCCTGATATCTTCTTTTGACCACAGGAAACAAACTTTTTTTTTTTCAACGGTAAAAGTAGACTTTCGTAAAGCAACGCCTTTTATTTATTTATATATAGCATAGTTTTTATTCAGACATATTTATTAGAAACATGATAGGCCTATATGAAATTAGAAATGGGAAAAGGTTGCACATTTACTAATTGAGTTGCTTGCATTTGTTGTGTTTTATGTAAATGCGTTTCTGACATGGGTGTCTATCTTTGCTGATAACTCATTTAATGATAATACATTCACCAGTATTTTTTATAGGTCTACTTAATTTCGTCAACTATTATAGTTTTTACAAACGATCATTATTCTATATGCAGGCCCAAACAGGTTTCCCGCGAGGTTTCTCGGGACATTTGGTTTGTGAAAATATCAAGAAATTCCCTCACCTTGTTCGTGCCATCGTCATTCTTGATATATTCAAGTTGATTGGTCTCCAAGCCAACCTGAACCATGATTTCAGATACCCAAAAAATGCCATTCCCCTGCGTTTGCAACCCTGTGACCAGGAGTGTTTCTCTAAAATCGACCTGGATCCAGGGGTTATTATGTTCATCATCGCTCATCCAGATAGATGTCCACCCCAGTCTTGCAAAATATGGCTCATAGGACCCCCAGACCGAGGATGCTGTGATACGATCATCCGGTATTACTGATCTATTACTCATACCCAGAGGATCACAGCAGCTGCATCCTGCAGACAACAAAATAGACAAACTGGTCTGGTAAGCGTTAATTACTTTGCAGCAATAACCAATAACAATACAAATATACATCCCGCGATGATATATGTGGACCGCCGCGGCAAAAGGGTGCAGTTGTCGGCTCGTACATGTTGCTCCTTGTAGCATATATGATGTATGCTATTTGTATGCATCAGATATGCTACAATGAGCAACATGTAGGAGCCGACAACTGCACCCTTTTGCCGCGGCGGGACACATATCCTATGGTAGCGGTTACACTCTCAGGCTGACGATTACGGGATTAGATTTTTATTTTTGTCATGGCCAGGATTACCAAACTGAAGTACAAATTTCCTCAAAACCTGGTAAATTTATTGCATTTTTAGGAACTTCTTCCATCTAATAACTAATTTCCAAACTATTCTTGTTTAACTTGAACATTTATAGTAAAACAGACAATCATTTGTGCTTTGAAGTTTTCATTCTCCGGAGAATGAAAAGTTCAGTGATAGTGTCTCTAGATAAATTACTAAACTCTTAGAATTGATGTTTTTTTTTGTATACTACCAATAAATTTTAGTGAAGAAATTGTGTTGTTACACTGTTAAAATCAATTGGTCATATGACTAAAAAAACTCATTTCGATGGTATAAGAAGCCTTATCTTTGGTTAGTCATTCCAAGGGTAAGATTAGTCCAGCCTCTGATAAAATGACTAATTAAACATGACTAATCAGCAATGGTATAGAAGCCTGAAGATTAGTCTTTTACAAAATACAATTAGTCCTGCTCGAAAATTAATTAGTCATTCTGAAAAAATAATTAGTCAAATAAATAGTAGTAGCTGTCATTTTCTAAACATTGTGTAAGGTAAGTCTATGATCTATGTATCTATGAACTTCGAATCCAAACTCATGTGACCCTACATCACTATACATGTAAGCTTATAAGCTTACCCTAACCCTAACCCTAGCTTCAGTCTCAGACATTTATCAGTACCAAATACAATAATAGACGTCTGTGCAACAGTGCAAACTCGGACTAGCATGACTAGCGTAAGCCATGAAGCTTATAAGTTTACATGTACAGTGATGCACACACGAGTTTGGATTCGACTAGTCTAAATTCATCCAAGAATTCATGTATGGTATTAGTTCGAATCAAAAATCATTACTGCATGAGTTCATAGATACATAAATCATAGACTTACCTTACACAATGTTTAGAAAATGACAGCCACTCGGCTACCGGGCAGCTACTACTAGCAGTTGTGTTCTCACGTGGTGAATCGCGAGGGGAATCAAATCGGGAAACCCGTCACCCCAAATTAGTCAAAGCCTGTCGGCCCAAATAGTCCACATCGGAGTTCATGATTAGTCTTTCATCAATATATTAGTCATTCAATTCGTCATTTTCGTGTCAGTTGGTCATTTCGAAGTTAACGAAATAGCTGCATTAGTAAATATGCATAGTTCCAATTAGTCTTCCACCGTAAATAGTCTTTGCAAAATTGTGATTAGTCTTTGCAGAATTGTAATTAGTATTTCATTTCATATGATTTGTCTATCCTTCTGAAATTAGTCTTCCTGACTGAAATATTGGTCATTAATCTACAGACTAATTTTTTTCAAGAATATGACTAATTTTTTACGAAGAATGACCGACTAATTTTAACTGTGTAAGTGTATATAGTTAACCTTCCTAAAGAATAATGTCCACTTTGAAGTCCATAGGCGTACATTTGGAATCTAACCCTTTTGTAAAAATAGAAACACTGCTGACAGAACCCCAAGAAATAACTTTGGCTAAAATTGTCTTCTTAGAGCAAGTGATATGAAGTTTTCAGCAGTTTTCATACCCGAATGGATCATGGCTCATGCCTTTAATTACGTCAAAATGACCGTCAAAATACAATTGTATGCACAAAACTGGATTATATGGATATTAAAACACTTTTAAAACATTGGATAATCAAAAATATTAAATAAAAAAGTCCGTAAAATTGTTATTTGCATAGGAGGTCGTGGGTACTATTTCAGTATTCCTGTGAATTGCATGGGGGATAGATACTTTGACCGGCTTGCCATCCGAGTGCCAAATGAAGGTCCTTGACGTCTCAGCAAACACCCTGATGTTATCAAATTTAATATAAAGGGTAACCAATTTTAGTTTCCAGTCTCTGATAGTGATGATTACGATGTCTATTAATTGCCAATAAAAATGTAAAACAAGAAAATTGAATTATGTTGAAACTCCCAAATTTAATGATGATTCTTGAATATTATTTTTAGTGATGCTCTTTAATGTAGCTGTAAGTCAATTTTGTGAATAAAAATGCAGTTTGGGGGCCACTTTGAACATCGTTGCGGGCATAATTTTAAAGTTGGGAGCGTAGTATTGACATAATTTGGGAATAAATGTTTTTGTTGCCATGCTTTAATGTAGCTGTAACCCATTTTTGTGCATAAAACAATGATTTTGGCGACTCGGTTGCGGGCTAAATTTTCAATTTGAAAGGCAAATTCTAGGAACGAATGTTTTTGTTGTAACTGCAGCTTACAATTTCATTTTCTTCAAGGCTTTGAGATACGTCAAATTACAATTTGCAAAGTATGACACCACAACGTGCAGGTGCAAAGTGCACCACAAATTACAAATGAAACAAAGCCCGACTTGTAAATGCTCTGGAATTTCCTTGGGCTTTCTAAAGGGAATACAACACTTTGGCCAAAGTTATTTTGGCCAATTTCACTTAGGCCAACATTATTTTGGCCTAAATAATTTTGGCCAATTCTATTTCGGCCATACTATATTATGTCCAAATACATTTTGTCCAAAGTTATTTGGGCCTATTGTTATTTTGTCCTAACACTATTTTGGCCAAATAAATTTTGTCCAAAGTTATTTGGGCCAATCGTTATTTTGTCCTACCACTATATTGGCCAAATGTATTTCGTCCAAAGTTATTTGGGCCAATAGTTATTTCGTCCTACCACTATTTTGGCAAAATATATTTTGTCCAAAGTTATTGGGGCCAATTGTTATTTTGTCCTACCAATATTTTGGCCAAATATATTTTGTCCAAAGTTATTTGGGCCAATTGATATTTGGTCCAAAATTATTTTGTCCAAGAGTCACTTTGTCCTATTCATATTTTGTCAAAAATTATTTTGTCCCAATTTTATTTTCTTCATGTAGTTTCTAGTTTGTGTATTTATTCACAAGTGCAGATTTTCATAAGTTCATAAGAGATTTATTACATGTATGTATTTTAGCTTGAAGTCACTGATATTATTTGTCCATAATCCATACAGAGATTTCGAAAAGTAATCTAGTATATATTTGTTTCACGCGCACACCCTGTGCAAATATCTTCATATCGTTCTGGAATTCGCTTTAAAATATACTAGTACACAAAATG
>JXSR01S047659.1:0-11616 GCA_000969725.1 Ophiothrix spiculata
CAATTTAATTGAAATGATTTTAATTAAATTGATCACTGTTATCATTGTGTGATGAAATTTTGGGGTAAATTGGTTTCTGTAAGAAAACATTAGTCTTTGTAGATAATTGTGTCCTTTGTTTCATAAATGTCTTTTTCATAGAACTGAAAAGATAATTATGATTTTATTATCTTTATATTGTCAATGTCAAAGTAGTTTTGCAATTTCAATATTTTTGTACTTTAAATTATACAAATTTATTATGCTATTATATATAAATTGGCTGATGACCTTTGGGGAAATAGATTTGATTATAGCTATTTAAAATTGAAACCAATATTTTACTTTGATGCAACTAAAGTACGGTTATGTAACTGATATTGCGTGTGAAATTATAAAGTACGATGGGCGTGAATGTGTTGAGTCACGTGTTAACCTTCTTTCAAAACAAAGTTGGCAGTAGATCACTATAAATTTTGCAAGGAAAGGACCCATACCGTATATAAACAGTCTGATTTTGCCACGCAACTATATAATTATACCTCCCCTTGGACTACATGTTCTAGATAAACTTCTGTAAGTGAAACATAATGTACGCTAGTGTTCAAAAAGTGCTACAAAAATATGTTAAAGCAGAAGAGTTAGAAGCGCAAGAGTGTGCAAAAAGTGTTCTCTTTATTAATTCCTGTAGTTAAAGATCATTAAAGCAAAATACGAAATTGATTTCAAAAGTTTCAACTCTGACGTTGTCTTTTATACTTACGTAAAAGTAAACATTTCCTGAATTCATCTGTAGATTATTCCAATAGTGTAGTTTTTAACAACAATTGGACAATTTTAACTTTGGATAGATTGATAGATACAATTTAACACCTTGTGCTCAGAACACTTTAAGGTGTTCAAATCAGGCCTTCATTTATTTTAGAGTGTATCATTTTGGACAAAAAATGCATCAATTACATCAACGTTCTTGACCAGGATTATGTGTGTACATAACAATATCACCTATAGCATTTTTTGCCTAGCATATTAGTAAGAAAATATTTATTACGCCATACAATTTAAATTTCATCGGAATTAAAGAAAGTATACATGATATTACATACAATAAACTAATTGAACTGCCTCGGTTTGAGGTTGAATGCCATAAACTGTCAACAGTTTTGTGAAAGTTTGACAAAAGTCTAACATAGAAAATCACACCTTTCTTTCGTTCTTTCTTTCTTTTCTTTCTTTCCTTCTTTCTCTTTCTTTCTTTCAAGTTGGTATTCTTACCTTGATAACTTTCATAGTCTCTGAAACATCGTTTGTAAAACTCTTGGAAACCACCACTCTGATGCCGTTTTCTTCTAGTATACTTTGCATATTTGCGGACATCTATAATGCATAAAAAGGATTGACAGGCAATCGCAATTTGTTCACATGAACATTCATGCATGTACTTATGACATACCCCTGTTATATATGAAGTACATGCAAAATTGATGAAACGTTGATTTTTCCATTTCACATGTTTCAGTAGGTGATAATGGCGGTCGTTTTGCATTTTCAAGATATTCGCCATATTTGAAAAAATGCAAAAATGACTCCTATAATAGAATAATTCAGCATAAATTTCTGTACCTTCACGCCAGTTTTCATGCTTTTATACCAACCCGCACAATATCACCAAAAACCTGCAAAAATATCCTAAAATATCAGTTAGCAGGAACAGAAAAAGCACTATTAAACTGCACCTACTTTACGAACGTCTCAGTATACACAGAAAATAATAAGTGAGTCAAACTTGTTAAAATGGGTCAATTTGTCCCTGTAGTGACGGATTCTTATATTCCTCCTCTTTATCTTTATCTTCTTTCCCATCCGCCATATCCTTCGTTCTTACCCGCGTCCCGTCTTTTAACTTTTAATCCTTGATTAAGGCAATACTATAAAGTGTTCAAAATGGAGCGCCCCCTTTCACCCATGACTTTTGATTTTATTAGCTTTTTGAGTTTATTTTTGGTAGATATGAATACCCTACAAACAATTTGGCTTAAATATGCTTACTTTTTCTGTTATGGCCATTTGATGAATTAAATTCGGGATCCCGAATTTAATTCCACGTGTATTAGTATAGGAAAGCAGACATGTGCTTTTTATCCATTTTTCTGTGGCATAACAAGTTTTTGACAAAATACACTTGAAAAGGGTTTTAGATAGTCATATTCCTTCATTTTAGGCTGTTTTTACTCAAATTTATTTCTGATCAAAATCTTATAGTATTGCTTTAAGTGGGAAGTTTAGGCTATAAGGTTGGTGTCACCGTGTCAACCTATCAATTTTGCTATGTAACTCAGGAAAGGAAAAACATCCAATGAAAGTATACATTTCTAGAAGCATATTGACATATTAAACACATGTTGATTTTTGAAAATAGTTTACAATAAGGCTCTAGGACCAAAATACGTATTTTTGGCGCAACAATGTCTGGAAAGCATTTAACTAAAATTTGTTTTAAAGTAAAATTTCAGGTGGCATAGGACACGATTTACTAGAAGCTACTAGATTTAGAGACGAGAGATTTCTAAACGCAAATTTAGGATACGTTTCACGTGTGTTTCTATTGGATATTGAAGGGAATATTACAAAAATCAGTGAGTAAAATGATTATGTATTCTTACACTGAGATGTGGCTCTCTTGCTTCTGATAGTATTGCCACTCTTTTCCATCCCATCTGTTTCAGTAATTCCAAGTAGCCCAGATTAAGCTTAGCAGCAGAGGCAACGGTACGAAAAAATGTTGGGTATTTATCTCGATCAGCGAGAGCAGGAGAGGTAGCAGCACCCGAAACCTGAAATTAATAATAAAAGATCAACATAATGTAAATGATACAATTCTTTAAAAAAATATATATATATTTGATAACTCAGTATTGTTTTTATACGTGTAGAGGACATGTTTTCTAGAATTGAGCCCTTTGAAGCATTTTCTAATTTTGTCTTTTTGAAAATTTTCTATTTTTTTTCTAATTGAGGATATCCCAGTCAACTATCCCATCAATATACCATCAATATACCTTCGCCTTTCTTCCTCTTTGCATGTATAGGTTATGTATGTACTCCTGTAGTAGGGTCCCATATGAAAAGTCCTCTCCCTGAACTCACATGTCGGGATATCTCCATAATCATATTGCGGGTTCTTTATCTTACTGTACACATTGGCATGATTTAGCAGAAAGCAGAATTATATAAGTTTATTGTGAAGTCACCGTCAATCGGGCTCCTGGACAATTTTCATGATTTTGGTTTGATTTTTAAAGACTTGTATCCATCCATACATACACGAATGGCATTTCGGGAATGGTATTTTTTGAACCTTGCTTCTATAAGGCATCAAAATTGTCATTATTATCTGGTAGATTCTTTATATCTAAAAATTTTCATCAGAAGTTGTTGGGATACGTGGTCGATTTCACTCGTTCTGACAGGTTTTAGCATAACGATACCAATTTGGTATAAGGCCATAATTAAACAGAGAAAATTACTCGCGATCCAAGTAATAGAATATGTACAACATAAAAGGTAAATGTAGTGAATAAATTTAGATAGAAAAAATCATACTCAATCTAAGGCATTCCATATTAGAACAATGACGATACCGATACAATAAGTAAGGATTTAGTTTTAAAATCCCATAAGTAAAACATTATTCGTCCGAATTCTAAAAATATGTTTAGCAATCTTCATTCTATCATTTATCCAAACAATAAAAGTATTGGTAAATCATAAAACGACCATATTTAAATGGCCTGAGATTATCTGTATACAGCCTACTGTGTGTTTCTTTACACTCTCGTATACCCCGTGGTGGAAATTGACCTGTAAAGTCGACGATTTTTATCAAGATAAATTAATACAACGAAAAAGACTTTAAAACGCACTCCGCAAAGCATGCATATATTAAATTGGCATTCTATGGAAGGAATTATGACAAAATAAGGCCTTTAACTAAAAAAACCGAGTTCCAACGTTAATATAAATAACACGTTGTTTTTCAAGTTCATACTAATAAATTTAATGATTTATCATTGTTGTTGACGACTTATATGACACGATACGATATTCTAAAATAACCACTGATGTAAGTAAAACAGTTCCATCATCCTAAATATAAATCCATAATGTAATAGTCACAAAATGTAACATTTGTTATAAATCCTGCAGTTTAGTCGAAGCCATGTGTTTTGTATACACATTGATACAAAATGTTTTTAATACTCACGCTTATATTTGGGGTTTTTAATGTCTCATTTGAGGTGTATAAACAATAAGCGCTGTAATTATACAAATGTATTAGTCTTCGCCCAATTATAATGTTTCCATGATCTACATTACAACAAACAGTATCATTAGGTAAAGGGTCAGTACTTACAAGAGTACTGAAAGTAGGCGTGGACGAATGAAAAAAAAAACCCACAACAACAGACCATTCTTATAATTGACATACTACCGCCGTTGATGAGGTAAATCAACAGAATTGGACGGGGAATCGGAACTCAGAACGAGGCGAAGTAGGGTCAAGATATTTCATCTTAACTAATAACTATTCAGTACTCTTCTGCGTCTACAGTTTAAATTCAATTTAAAGTTGACAATGCTCTGTGTTCGCTTTCCAAATGCATCATGGATATCAAACTGTGGATGAACCAAAACATGCTCCCAGTTGAATGAATCAAAAACTATGTTCTTCATCATTCCCAGTCAACGGTCTGCTCATCATTTATCTGATCTGACTCTTACCATCGGCTCTGAGAGAATTGCTCCTTCTTCAACCATAAGAAACTTGGGTACGGTGTTATCTTTGACAAAACACTATCTATGTCAGACCAGGTTTCATCCATATGCAGCTCAGTAAACTTCCATCTTCGCAACTTATCACGTATTCGCATGTTTTTAGACAAATCTGCCTGTCAAGACGCAGTTCGAGCCATAATTACATCCAGGCTTGACTATGCCAACTCTGTTCTCTATGGAATTACAACGAAAGACATTAACAGACTTCAGCGTCTCCAAAATCATGCCGTCAAACTTATCTATCGGGCCAAAAAGTATATCATGCAACCCATCTGCTTCAAGAACTTCACTGGTTACCAATTCATAGCCGCATCCAATTCAAACTTTTAACTATTATCTTCAAGTGTTTTTTGGACTCATCTATATCGCCTGCATACATATAACTGAACTTGTTCAACCGTACAAACCAACTAGAGGCGGTTTACGTTCTGCCCAGGACTCGAGACTTCTCATCTCGCCTCGCACTCATACTCTCACTGGTGATAAAGGCTTCTCTGCTGCAGGCCCATTCCTTTGGAATAAACTCCCCTACCATATTCGTCATGCTCAATCACTGGCAACCTTCAGGTCTCTTTTAAAGACATATTTATTTGATAATTGATTTTGTGTACTTTGTATCTGTTCTATTTCAGTTTCAGTTTATTTTTCCACAAACAACAATGTATATAATAATCAGATAGTAAAATGGAAGGATGACCAATAAGAGCAAAGCTCGTCAGAGTTTGGTCACCCCTTATATAAAATATCTAAGTATGTGCATAGACGGGGACAAAACACTGGACATGAAGACATGGGTGACAAAAGACTGAAGACAAAACGATAGACAAGTGCAGATGTGTTGGCAAGGATCAAAGCGAACATAATAGCATATATCAAAAAATTAAGTAGCAAAAAAATACCTCGTGTTTTGTTTTATAATAAGCATGACAAATAAACAGCAAGATGGACTGACTTAAAATGTGTTGAGAGGAAGATTTGGTGGACTATTGAAATCCAAGAATAACTGATTTAAGCATAATGTGAAATAATATTAGTTTTAAAGGCACGTTTGAACAAGTTCAATGAAGTTTTATTACAAATGTCGTCATCAATGGAATTCCACAGTAACGGACCCTGTCTTCTGATAGTGTTTCTTGCAAGATCAGTATTAAAGTTATAAGGTCTATAAGAATCGGAAGACCTGATTCGATACATATGGATGGATCTAACTGTATTGAAATAATCAGTAAATATAGCAGGAACTAAATTGTATTTGAATTTGTACATAAACGAAGCAATCGCTAACTTATAAAGATCATAAATAGTTAGGGTGTTGAGTCGTGCAAAAAGAGGAGGGGTATGGTCAAGGTAGTTTGAATTGGTACACATGCGAATGATACGTTTCTGTTTACGATGAATAAAAACAAGATTAGAATTGTTACCATCAGCCCAAACAAGACAACAATATTGAATATGAGGAAGAACGAGAAAAGGATGTCAGTGTGAAGAAAAGACTTGAGGCGAAAAAGAATTCCTGAATATTTGGAAACTAAATTACCAATGTGAACTGAATGATTACTATTTATCATCCAAGATTACCCCAAGAAATTTTGTGTGAGTGACACGCGTGATAAAATTATTATCAATGCAAATATTAAGATCGTCATAAGTTCGATTGCTGTGTTTATTTTTAAAAATCATATAGTTGCTTTTACCAATATTCAATGATAACTTATTAGCTTTAAACCAAACGGAAATATTGGAGAGTTCATCAGTGGCATCTAAAACAAGTTTGTTAAAATTCTTATTCGAAATGATAATATTAGTGTCGTCTGCATAAAGAAGGATATTGGAGGTGTTTTGAAGATATATAAGGTCATTAACATAAATAATAAACAACAGTGGTCCAAGAATGGATCCTTGTGTTGTAAAGCGCTGTGATACCTGTTTTTTCATGTAAGAGCGCTATATAAATGCTTGCATTGTATTGTATTGTATTGTACAGTTGAAGGATTTCAATCAAACTTGGCAGGAAAGTTTGTCTGACCAATTGTTATCCATCTATCGCCTTTTCGCCGGTGTAGCAGGAATGTAAGTCCCTCGTTCTTATTGTCCGGGTTGAGCAGTAAAGTATTAGCTAACAACTCTCACGCAACATCAGTTTCATGCTCTATTCCGTTATGGTCTATGGAAGGCGGACTACCATTTCAGGGGGACTACGATTACATTCACAACGGTTTCCTGTCTCTAGTTTGGGTTCCAGACAGTATTTTGGCTCCACACGAAAAATGCTATAACTCAACTTTAGTAAAGACAATTTAAACCAAATTTTGTAGGAATGTTTGTATGACCAATGGCTACCCACCTGGTTTTGGCTCACGGTGTGTTTTTTGGTCCACACAAAAAATGTTATAACTCAACTGAAATACAAGCAATTTTCTGGTTTCCTGCTTCCGTCTTTGGTTCCCAGCTGTTTTTTGCCTTCATATGAAGTTATGCTGTAATATGTCAAAAACGCCGAGAATCAAAGACGGAAGCAGGAAATCAGCCAAACAAGATATAGATGAATAGCCATTGATCAGACAAAAATTCTTGACATTTAGGGTCCGATTTTGAGGTACCCTGACGAGCATGGTACCACTTTTTTTCTTCGAGCGGCCGCCCCCGGACCTGAAATCACATTTGTCATTGTAGAAAGAGAAGTAGGCCGAGTTGGCACGCCACAACAGACGATACACACACGATCGTTCCTCGAGGTGTATTGCTGTGAACTAGTAACAGTGATTGAAAAACATGTGGGTTTTGTCTGCTTTGGCGTGCCAGCTTGGCCGACAACTCTTGCTATGTGACTAAAGTTTTTGTGATGTGAATTAAATAAAAGAAAGAAACCATATCATGACTACATGTACCATCAACGCACAATTTCAAAACGAATTCTTACTGAAACAATCGTCTTCACTGTCATGACAATCAGTCTTTATTCTTTTATTTGTCAAGACACTTGCGTAATTTCTCTCCAGTCCTTCTCAATATTCGTTAAATATATATGGTATTTACAATCAGATTTACCAATCAGACTTTATTCTAAATGCACTCTTTAATCAGATGAGAACACATTGCTGGTAATTCTTGACGAACATTGTCATGCGCAATAATCATATGTTTCGTGATTAACGTTTGTAAACTATTATTTTGTTTATACATTCTTATAAATGTCTTTAATGACAAGCTGCACATCAAGTACAAAGTGTTAAAGTACTTGTTAAGGCATAACAAAGCAGCAAATTGACAACAACAAAAATCGAAATTTGTACATGTATTTGCTTGTTTATTTGTTTGTTCAGTTATTCAAGACATTACATCCCTGGAGGAAATCGAGTACAATTAACTAGTACAAGATTGGAATGTGCACATTTGGAACATCACTCGAGTACAGTTCAAGTACAATTCTAGTACTAGAAATACTAGAATTGTACTTAAAGTGTACTCGAATGATGTTCCAAATGTGCACATTCCTATCTTGTACTAGAAATGTACTCGATTTCTACCAGGGATTTAACATGTGGATTCATCAAGTTAATCTCCGACATTCAGGTCAGTTTAATTATGAAAATAATGTCTATTCAAAAGACGGCACATTATGCGCTATACCAATATGAAACATAATTTCACGTTTGAAGATGTTTCTTGATACGTACAAGGGGTGTTGAAGTCGAGGCTTGAGACACATAGGAATGTATCGCATCACACACAGTAAACAAGCTATGCATAATAAGGCCCAAATAAGGCGCAAGCACCTTATTATACTGTGGAAGTAGTGACGTCATAATTCATGTTAATCAACCAACACTGAACACGTGCGATCTGGTTCCAAACAAACGCGGTGGCCATTTTTACCATACGTTACGCCTATGAAGAATAATTTCCATCAAGTTTACAGGGTGTCCCAATAAAAACGCAACGAACTTTGAACTTTTCTTTTTAGAGAACAGAGCACAATGGTGAGCAAACGGAAATGGAAATGGCTAAAAACATCACATGATTAGGAGAAGCATCCCTTCAACCCATTTCATGACATAAGGACTCAATTTAATGACGATCTGCTGATATTAAGCAGGTTGTTGCGTTGTTGAGTCAACCTGTTGCGTCCCCTTGACGGGCAAAATGAATCACTAACTTACTTGTCTTTACTTTTTTCCATGGTTTCTATCAAAGACTTGTGAATAACAGAATTATTGGTTGACATATTTCATTAGAATCCATTTTTCGACTCTTTTGCTAGAAATTGTATCCTAAACTACTCGATTGTCGCACCAGAAGTAATAGGTTCAAGGAGTGAGAGAGTATCAGGAAGATTCGTACTTTAATTGAAATTTTTGACATGTTTCAGTTGGATTGATTGTGCTCTATAGTTGGTTGCAAAATATCGCCATATTCGCTTCATTTCAAGTTTGCATTTTTTTAGCATGTTTAGCTGGAAGTCTAAACTTACAAATCGGACCAAAGTAGATTTAAAGGGCATTTTTAAATTCTTCATATCTTTGGACTGGAGTGGTAGAGTTAAACGGGACAAAAAGCATGTTGTAGAGTAATTACTCCACTTTTGAAAAACATTACTATGATTTATTCTTTTGGCAACCATTTTTAATATTTTGTTATTTGCTCGTTGCATTAATATTGGGACAAGCTGTAGTTTTAGTACTTATGAATCCAATTAAAGCAAAAATAAGCATAAACCACGGTAATGTGTTATAGATCGAAAAGAATCTTGACCAAAAGGTCATCCCTGTCACTATTTTTTTCAGTTTGTGAACAAAAAAGATGGATTTGATTTTTATATGTACGTACGTATATTGTGACCCCAATGAGGCATGGTAATATTTCACCATATTACCGTTGACGTGTTTTTACGCTTTGCATTTTTTTTTTGGATATCGTCATATTTTTTCTAAATTGTAAATATAATAAAGATACAATTTCATGTAATTTCCTGGTCTGCCGTATAAGATTTTAAATGACACGACCTCATGCATATTGGTTTATTTCACGTCTCAGAATCGTTACCCTAACACGAGGTTTGCAAGTATATTGAATCAAATGGATTTATACAGCACTGTAGTTCAATTAAAATCACTTGTTTGACATGACGCCAATAAATAACGCAGTCGTTTAATCTACAGGCCATTTGAACCAAAACTAGTCATATATAATAGCCTATCAGATAGGATGAGACTACTTCAAAATACTACTACAATATTTAGCTTTATCGTACTGGATTGGTGATAACTTACACCCTTGTAGAAAGTTATCATGTCTCTTAGCCACCATCTGTTTTTTGACTTGTTCAATGTTTGTACCATTTATCACGTCCAGACAACCTCAAGGGAGTTCTATAACTTTACTCCAGTCAGACCAATTATTACATAATATTTATTGTTTGCCAAAAAAGTGTCCCAACTTATCACATCCAGTCAAAACATTAGTCCAATCCTAGGACCTTGATTTTTTCCATGTTACCATCCACATTATTCACATCATACCTCATGTTGGTTTGTTTCACCAGAAAAAAACAAGGGTTCTATTAATTGAACTATCAAAACATCTGTTTCATATCAAAATTCTGACAGAACTGACCATGTCCAAAACATGTATGATTATGACCTAAGGGTAGTTTTGGCAATTTCCACATATCTTATAATTGGGGACCTTTGCCAGTGGCAATACAAAATAAGCTTGAATCCATGACTAGATTTCTCCTGAATTGAATATATTTTTGTAATATATGGTTTATATCTAAAGCATCTATAACTTTTGTCTATTTTCTTTTGTTAATGGAATTTCTAAGAACTTGGTCTTATCTTTGTAGTGTCTTCTAAATTATCAGATTAATGTTATACATTGCAAAGCCCACCTATAGTTGTACAATATTTGGATTTCAACCAGACATGGATTTGTTGACCTTTATCTGATAACTGTAATGTAACAGTTGGATTGACTTGGAAACTGTCGTCATGAGGTGAAGTAACGTGATATTGACCTCATATAAGGACAAAACATTGCTCCTTACTAATCATAATCCATGATAACAACTCCTAATAGAGAAAATTCTTATGCAATAATTTGGGACCTTTGCCAGAGGCAATACAAAATAAGCTTGTCTTGGAGATATTATTGTGATGGTATCCTAATTAAAATTTGTGACACTATATGGGATAACAAGCCCTGCCTATACACACTACATGGGATAACAAGCCCTGTCTAGACACACTATATGTGAAACAATTCTGATTCCCTAGGTGATTCGCTTGTGGTATAACGATAAGTAAGTTATAGTACTTGCCCTGCGGGCGCGTACTATAACACTTACTTAGTACAATTTGACTATTTCTCTGCCAAGCAGTCCAGTGTAGTCAAAAAAGCACAAAATCGAATTTTGTTCTTTCGTGTTTTTCCCGTAAGCTATTGCAAATTTATGGAGAAATAAACAATGTTTTACACAAACTAAAAATTCAACCAACTGCATATGTTACTTACCAGATAGCTAAAGTGATTGACTAAAATTATATTAGCCAGAGTTTTTATATCATGAATGTGATTTGAAATAAACATTGAATAAAAATAAATGTATTATACGTAATGGTTTGATTTTTCCTAGTAACTCTTCTCAAATTCATGATATTAGAATTCGTCCACTTTCATGACTTTTCACTTAAATCATGTTTTGTGGTACCAGACTTGCTAAACAACTATATTACTAACTAACCAACTAACTAACTAACTAACTAACTAACTAACTAACTAACTAACTAACTAACTAACTAA
>JXSR01S047668.1:34284-45836 GCA_000969725.1 Ophiothrix spiculata
GTTTGCCGTGTAGTTTGATAGGGCGAGTGAGCTGTCAAGTTGTGTAATTCTACTGGTCAAAATTTTGACTAATTTTGATCAGCCAATACCTGCGGTGATGGGCAGTCTGAACCATATAGTGAAGCGCCCACATCGAGGGTACCAGCGTATATGCGATCTATCTAGTGATGGACTAACAGTACCCATTCTCATCCCAGAGACCAACAACACTAACAATTAACATTTGCATCTGACCTTTGCCCTTCCAGGTGGGATACAATGCCTGAACTGGAATCTGTGATGAAACCCTATGCGATCTATCTAGTGATGGACTCACAGTAACCATTCTCATCCCAGAGGCCAAAAATACTAACAATTAACATTTGCATCTGACCTTTCATCCCAGAGGCCAACAATACTAACAATTAACATTTCCATGTGACCTTTGCCCTTCCAGATGGGACACAATGGCTGAAATGGAGACCTGTGATGAAGCACTATGCGATCTTTCTAGTGACGGACTCACAGTAACCATTCTCATCCCAGAGGCCAACAACACTATGAACTTTGCCATCAATATCCTGAATCACTACGTAGTACCACAGCATGACTATAGCTACTATTGGGTGCCCAACCCTGCAATGATAACCTGCGATGTGGAGACCACGATTACCAAAGGGACTATCATGCCGCCATGGTTCTATGGGGCCGTGTATCCTGAAGGGGCCTTTGATGGAAACGGAAATATTACAATAACAGCTCATATGACTAATCCTGTTGGCAAAATGAGTGAGGTACTGTACAAGTGGTATAGTATACTTTGTGCTACATTTATTTTCATGCTCAATTCACCTTGTGTGAAAATAAATGTACCACAGGGTTTTAACTTGAGCATTTTGCGTGCACCTGAAAGCATTTCACAAACATTAAAATTGGACAAATCACGAACCATAACATGTATGTAAGGCTGCGATCCCACAGAAGTATACAAAATGGTAGAAGGATAATCCCTGTCAATTTCAACAGTGCAAGTGCCTCCCCGGGAGCGTATAGTGAATACCGTATAATTCTATGTGATCGCAGCCTAAGAGTTACCTTTCATGCAATACAACAAGTGCCGGCTACAAAATCAAACAAATGGACAACTTTAATAGGGGCGGGTTTTTTCATAAGGTGGGACGGTCCTAGAGGTGTTTTTGCACCTGTTTGTCCCATTCTTTTTGCTGGTACCTTGAGTATTGATTACTTTATTTTAATTTTGATTTGAATGTGCAATATTTTATATGTAACTAGATTTCTATGTGCCAGTGATAAAGTGAAATAAATAAATAAATAAATAAATAAATATAATACTTGTAAGACTTGTTAATATGAAATACTTGTAAGACTTGTTAATATGAATTCAAAGTTGAAATATGCACGTTTTGATGATAATATTCCAAAAAGTTGAAAAAGGACAACTAGAAATGGTTTTGTTGTGAGTAGCTGGTAGGAAGACTAGACTTTGCATATTTCTAGAAATCAATAATTTTTGGAGACTAATTTAGGCCATATTTTTTGGGGGAGTGACCACATAAATTGTGTCATATGCTTTCAGCAAGCATCTGCTAATTATTCAATATCAATTCTAATTTACATTAATTTACAACACATATTTGTGGTATGGCACCATACATATCAGGGGTACCAGATCTGTAAAATAAAATTCCCTCTATAATATGCCAAGCCCATCTTTATCAGAAGTCAAGTTAGTTCAAGAGAGGCTGCTGCAGAACCTGAAATTAGGACTACCTAAAATGATGTTTGGTGTGGCATGGAGCTTACTTGAGCAATAGTGGTCAGCGACCACCTGCAAAGTCTGCAGAGGCTGTGTATCTTGAATAACAAATGAGGGAGGCATAGTCCACTATAAATCCCCTGTATTTATTACAACTAATGAAGTCATGACAAATAAAAGCAGTTGGATACAATCCTGGGGGGGGGGCACTCACATTTGTGAGTAGGATACCTATGTCTGGCGGTCAAGACCCCCTTTTTCAGGCCGCCAGGCTGCTCACTAGATCCCCGTTTTCAGCATGATTCAGTTCTTTAGACCCCCTTTTTGAGGAAAAATACAACATTTGAGCTCAAACTGCAAATATTGATTAGAAATGCTAAAATGTTCAGCTCAGAAGGCTATTTTTGGCTAAAACTTCAGTTCACTAGACCCCCCAAAATCAGTTTCAAAGGTCCATTTTTTACAAAAAATCAGTTCACCTGCCCCCAATTTCGGCACTTCGTGCCTGACATACCTATCACTTTCAAAGTTGAGCCCCCCCCCCGGGATACAATGTCAGAAATTTAAATTAAAAATAATGGTTTTTTTTCTTTATCCTTCAGATCCAGTATTTAGTAAGCACACTTGAAGACTGGCCCAACCAATATCAGTGGACAACATGTACCGAAGATGTCTGCAGATTATTCCATGAAGGTTTTTCTGTATTAATTACGATGCCAATGACCGCTGACATTGTGAATTATGCAGTGAATATCATCAGTCAATATGTTATCAGAACAGAGCCGCATAACTGGAGGACACATCCACTGGAGGTATTTCTTAGGGTTTCTTCAAAACTAAATTGGTGATTGACCGCCCAGAAATGGCGGCGGTTCTGGGCAGTAGCCATTGTTCAGAACCTACCAACCAGAACTGGTAGTTCATGGTGGTTACCTGCCAGTTGAGCTTTGAAGTGTTCCCGTATCAACCAATCTGCTCTTTGAATGTAAAGAAGAAAAAGGTTTATAGATCAAAAAAAATTAATGTTGTATAAACTTCACTAACATAATAAGCTTTAATAGATTACTATTGTCAACGTTTTAATAGATATTAGCTGCATCTTGAAGCTATGCCCCAAATTTAGTATTATGCCTGTTTAATGCATGCTTCCGTACTCTGGCAACTAAATGGTAATTTGACTGAGAATGCGGCTAAGTTAGGGGATACAGCCAGTCAAGCGTTGTTCTTTGCTTACGCACAATTTGGCGGCAAAATGTAAGATGCGTATTGCGCTGTAGTCAAGAAATAGTAGCGCGCGACACAACGCACAGCGGAGTCACTACGCACTCACGCAGCGTCGGCCTGGGCATGCGCCCGCGTGGCGCAATCCCCTTACTTAGCCGGATTTTTAGGGTGCAAATAGACCAGTTGCCTATCTGGACTTTTATTAATCTATGCATGCTTCATACCAGTATTCCACTTGTGCCAATTTCACCAAACTTTAAAAGGTACTTCAGTTGTTTGTGACAAAATCACTAGCAAATTCTAAAAAGTGGCTAACTAAGCAATAAAAAGTATCTTTCTCACACATTTTCAAATCCTGCACTTCACACCAATAGTCACTCATGCCCCTCAAAATTATATATTGTAAAGCATTTTGTGACAAGTTTGACTATGGGGCTATCTACACAAGAGAGCACATCCAGATCAATGCACATCTCCATAAGCCACATAAGAAGAAGAAAGATAAGAAGTGAAATGCAGGCTTTACAATCAGCTTCTTGTGGAAGGACAGTACACTTGATCTGCATTTCAACAACTCACTGTATCTGATTATACAGGAGCGTACCGTTGTTGACTTGTGATGAATCCACAGTTGATATTCAAATAAGCGCGTCACGCACGGCACAGCGTACACGGAGGTGCGTTTACGCAGTGCACATAAATCGGCGCACTGTTCATCGCGCGTCGGGAACTTGAGTACGTGCAAGGACTGGCGCTTGGGAACAGTTGAAAACGACAAAGCAACAATCATTTAAAAACTAGCATTTTGTTTCAGATTCTTCAAAGTATTTTGATTGAGATGAGTATCTGTTAAGTTGAAAACATTTAGAATACGTTTTCAGGAAGATTTTCGTTGTTGAAAGGTATTCAAACATGCTACAGAGTTGTTCATCGCTAATCAACAACTCTGCATCCGATGCGTCGGCGTATTTTTATCACACTCGGGTGGCTAAAGCCACCCTCGCGCGATAAAAAATACGCAGACGCATGGATGCATCGTTGTTGATTAGCGATGAACAACTCTGTAGCATGTTTGAATACCTAAATATATATTTTTATTTTACAGATAAGATCTGAGGGAGCCCCGTCCAAACCAACTCCATCCCCTATCAGCAGCATCGGCAAAAAATTCATTTTTGAACTCTCAGAACCTGCAAAATACCTCCCAAGCACAACAAGAAAATTTGTGGCCTACTTTTCACAAGAAATGGAGATCCGCGTCTCTTCATCAGGCATCACCTTTACACAAGCTGAATCGTCTGATCCATTCACTGGAACAATGCAGCTAGTTTATGCAGGCACTGGGTCAAAGGGCGACTATGCTCATGCTAATTGGCTGGATGATTATTCAGGAGTGTATCCATATAAGCCCAAGACGAGATTTGGAGTAGATTTTAAGAATGAAGATGATGTTGGTTATATCAGCTTTGATTGGAATAAACAAGGTGGGAATTTCTATGGAGCTAACGAGGAGGAGAATTTGCTGATGATTGCATTACCACATCATGTAAGTTAACCTTTACGACAAAAATCAGGAAAATGTAAATACAGCTTAATTAATCATCAAAAAAGAGCATTCACAAAAAATGATTTTTGAATCATTCTTTATGTTCCCTTATGTTATTTTGGGACTGTAAATCAAATTCAAACTATGCATGTGTTGTTTAATCAGGCATCTCATAAATTACTTTTACGTTTTGGGGGGTTAAAAGGAAGGCGGCCTTTACCCTTATCTGAAATAGGATTTGCAAAGCATGTTTTCAAAAATAACTAAGTCTGAAATAGTCATATGCACCTCTCAACTCTGATCAAAGCCCGGGGAGGGCACTCACACGTAATGTGATACAGGGACATGCCGCTTTGGAGACCCCTCTTTCGACTGATCGCAGTTCAACAGCAATGCATTTTCTTCAGAAAAAAGTAACAGCTTATCAAAGAGTGTTTTCATATAAAAACTTTACAAATTTATTGCTCCAGCAACAATTTTTCAAGCCTAACTGTTGTTTTATAGGCCTACATCAAGTTCTTAAGACCTGAGACTTTTGCTTTGCACATCAGTTCTAAAGACCCTACATTTTCTGTGGTTGAAAAGTTTTCAAGGCCCTACTTTTTACTTTGTCAGCTTCCCCAGCTTCCAAAATGAGTCTTGCCCATGGCACACCTCTGTCAAAAAAATAAAATGAGTGCCCCCACCCACCGGATCAAAAGCCTTGATCTGTAATTCTCAGGGAAGTTACAAAAAGCAGTAAATTGATAACTATAAATTGAGAGTGTTTTTGTGCCAGAAAATTAAATAATATACATCAGTTTCATCATTCAATGACACCATCTATTAATTATATTAATTATAGGAGAGGCTATTGGACAATCTTATAGAAACACATTTTGGGTTCAAAGGTTACGTAGGAGATAGATGGGTGATGAGAGAACCACTACCTCGTGCATCGCTTGAACCACGGCCAGAATCAGTAGACCGGATAAAAGACAACCCTGAAAGATTACAGGTATTGTTGGACATCATTTATACTATTATGTCCTAAATTTGGACCAAGACATAGGCCAAATCCATAGTCGGCCTCCAAACAAAATCTTCCCTACCAAACATTTGGTCGTGATGTCACCAAATATTTGCCATCAAATTTAAAGTATGAACGGGTAACAAACATTTGGTCCAATGTATATGGCAATTCAATAACATGTGCAATCTAGCGCAAAATTTTATTTGGTCTCAACTCGGTGTTGAAGTTATTTTGTTTGGAGTCACTCGTCATTTGACGTCACAACCAAAGGTTTGGTAGCGATTTTTTTTATGAGGCCGACTATGGTTTAGGCCATAGTAATAGCGCAGTCTAGAGAACAAATTGATGATTGAGATTTACAAAATGTATAGTAAAATGTGAAAACCCAAAGGGACAAAATATGAGAAAACAAAAAGTAAATTAGTATGATGGAAGAACAAATAATGAGTGGAACAGGGAATGTAGCAAAGAGAATATAAATCTTTGGGGATCGTTTCCTGCTTTTTACTTAAGGTCAAGGAAACCAGGAAAGTTGGGAGTAGCCACTTTCCTGAGGAAACAAAGAGAAAACAAATATAAGGTGAGTACATATTTTGAAGCTACTTTTAACTTGTCAAAACTAAATAAGACTATTTGGACCCCCCTAAAAAAAAACCTGTCATTGAAAATCCTAAATTCCTGTTCTGATTTAATTTTTAACAAGAGATTAATTATGCTTTGATAGTGGTTGTGGTACCAATAGAAATAAAAGTTTAACAAATCCTCAATTTAGACCTTGTAATTCATGAAATGAAAATACCCTGCAAAATACAGTCCATTTGATTATGTTCCACAAGTTTCACACTCGGGCTAAAACCATACGTGACCCCCATCACCAATAAAACCATTATTTACTTTCAATTTCTCCACAGGCAATTTTAGATGCAATAGAAAAGGATGCCAACTACCAGACCATAACCAAAGACTGTGTGCAGACGGATGCTCAAAGTTATTGGTCCGGCAAAGGCATCTCTTTTATCGCAAGATTGGCTAGCATATCGCGTGCATTTGGGACAAATCATTACGAAAAGCTTGATGAAGATTTGAGGTTTTGTCTTGATAGATGGCTGCAAATTGTACCAGGACAACTTTCATTGGCTAATACATTCAAGTAGGTTATGCGGGTTTTGGGTCCAAGAGAAAGGGATGGATGGGGTAGGGTGGTGTTGTTCTGATAGGTGGCTTCAAAATACCATGGCAGCACTCATTGGCTAACATATTTAAGTAGGTCATAATAGATTTGTGGCATATGGTGGGGGATGAATGGGTAGGGTGGTGTTGTTTTGATAAATCTTCACATTGTGACGGGACAACTCTCAATGGCTAACACATTCAAGTAGGTCATAAGAGGTTTGGGTCCCCAGGGTGGGGGTGAATGGATAGGGTGGTGTTGTTCTGATAGATTAATTCACATTGTGACTGGACAACTCTCAATGGCAAACATTTGGGCTTGATTGCGGGAATGGGTGGGCAGGGCAGTGTTGTTAATATCTGATAGATGACTTCACGTTGTGATGGGACAGCTTTCATGAGCTTTTTACATTTTTTAAAGTATATAACTTAGTGTATACATATGGAGGTTTGAGGACTAAGGGCAGGGATGTATGGCTAGGGTGATGAATGGAAAATTGACCCGTAACAAGGATTTTTGGATGTTTCAAAAAGCTAAGATTTCAAATAAACGTCTTATCCAAAATAAGACACCGGTAACCGCTAATCAATCTAAGCACTTGATGGTTCGAATCCTGATGGCATTTGTTTTGAGCGTCAAACACATAACATGTGTGGCGCATTCGTGATTCTTGCAATGCTTAGTTTAATGTGATGTGTCATGCAGAAGTCGCATGTGTAAACATCGCCATTTTGTCAACCTCTTCACCAAAGCTTTCCACTCATGAATGATTGCTGTGTAGTTAGATAGGGCGAGTGAGCAGCTGAGGTGTGTAATTCTAATGGTCAAAATTTTGACTAATTATGATCAGACGTTACCTGTGATAGTGGGCAGTCTGAATCGAAGTGAAGCGCTGACATCAAGGATACGGCAGGGGGAAAAGTAATCAAGTGTCATGATCGGCCGTTTCATCACCTGTTGAAAAAAAAAATTCAGTTGTTGCTGAATTATCCTGATAACCTTTGACAATAACATTTGCTCTAATCAACTATTTTAATTCATACAGATATGATGCGGTATGGGGTGGTATGTGGATGCGCGGTGCCAACGAGGGAGAAGAGGTATTTCCCTGGACTAACTTTGGCTTCACTACCTATGCAGACCACCACTTCCACATTGGGATGTGGCTTTATGCTGTTGCTTACTATGCTAAATATCACATGGACTGGGTTCAGCAAGATGGTATGTACAGAGGATAGAAAATTGTGCCGTAAAGTGAATATTTTTGCATACAACAATTTCTACACACAACGAATACCAAATCATTTTGCATATATTTATTTTCACACACACAAATTTCAACATGCACAGAACAAACACATTGCTTCTCATGGTGCATTAATTATCATACTAGAGAAATTGAGAGAGAAAAGTATGAAAATAAATGTAGTGCAAAATTTTCCATTACTACAGTAAAATTTTACTCAGATTCTATGAGAGTCTAACAGGACACTTTGGGTTTTGTTCAGGTGAGCTTTTGCAAGAATGGACTCATCTCACCAAAATTCTAGTACTGACACAGAAAGGGTTATAAAATAGAGCACAGCAAAGCAATAGGAGGAATTTTGAAATTTAAGGGAAATCATCTTAAAAAAGAATCTCACATAAACCACCAAAGATCAACGTTTACCTTATAGGCAAAATAAAAATTTATTGGACAATGTAAACAAAAATCCAGGGGTGAGGTTGCATTTACAAACAATGGGACCCTGCACTCTAGATTTGTGTTTTCTCTGTCCAATAAATGATTGTTTAGCCTATAGTGTGAATTAACCTACTCCCATTTATTTGATTGTATAGATAACTATGACCGCATCATTGCATTAGCAAGAGATATCGGAAGCCCTAGCAAGGCTGACCCATACTTCCCTACAGTCAGACAGAAGGATTGGTACATTGGAACATCCTGGGCTACAGGAATCGGAGGAGGGACGAGGCAAGAAGAGTCATCGAGTGAGGTAATACTAGCACACTGGGAAGGGGGGGGGGGGGTTAATCAAATTTGGTCTGGGTAGCGGTGTGTCACTTAGCCACACAGAAGGATTGGTACATACGCCCGGTCTCCACAGGGACACCGTCTGGACACCTGTCAGTCACCGACCAGTGTCTGCTGAATTCTACTGTATGATGCCGTAAACACATCATAACCTCGCCACAAGGTTATGTGACCAGGGTATTAGTCGCTAAATTGATTTGGTCACTGGATTTATACTGGTCAGAGAATTTACTAGACACAGGGGACATTGGTCAGTGGAGAAGGATAGAGGGGAGGTTGGTAAGTAGTAAGGGTTAGTCGAGGGATCTGGGCAAGATCTACTATACTATCTCTCAAAGTTGTTTTTCCTTTCACATCGGGTCATGTACGCCACTCTGAACGCACGCGCCAACAGCGTTAGCGTAAACAATCGAAATCAACAAATTACGCTCTGCAAATACGTGCGTAAATAAGTGCATCACTACGCAGAAAGCCTTAACAACAAGCGTTGGACAGAAAAACCCCGCGAACGAAGAAAAACAACTCTGAGATAAACTATAAATCTATGGTTATAATCCAGATCACCTTATTTATGGTACACAATAAAATGTTTTCATCACAATCAAAATTATTTTTCCCTTCTAGGCAATAATGGCCTACCACGCCCTTGCAGCTTTAGGAGAAGTATTGGATGATAAAGTCCTGATGGGAACCGGCCAAATCACGTTAGCAACTGAATTACGAGCAGTTCGTGACTACTTTCACGTGCGACCATACAATCGCCACCTGTTTCCACCAATGCTACAGAAGTTTGGCGTGATTGGTCAACTGCAGGAGGATGGTATATATTATTATACATTGAACTGGGAATGTGAACCTGACCAATTCCCACAACGACATGCTTGCATAGTCGGCATACAGATATTACCGATAATATCAGTGTCACATCTTTTTATGGATCAGGTAGGTCCAATTAATGTAAATATATACATATACATTAAATAAGGACAGAGAAATAATATATCAAATGTCAAATTTAATAAAACTTTCAGATCAATCATGAAAGTTTTGGAAAGCAGAATAGCAATTAAGGGGTTTTCTTAGAGATGCAGTTGCTTACGACTGCGTGATAACGTGTGTTTTTTCATAAATAGTTAAAAATCAAAAAAATGTTTGCATCCGTTTTGCGTGTACAAATTTCAATGCACACTGAACGCATGTTTTAGTAACGCGTTTGGTTAATCACGTGCCACATCGCTGCGTAATATATACGCAGGAAATTATGCAGACGCAGATGTGCCACCAAAGTAATCAAATTTTATTTAAAAAATGCCAGTTTTTGTTATTTTTCTTGAAAACTTACACAGTGACCATATTTTTTTATTTTTAAATGCGCAAATAGTGCTTAAACATATGTAAAAATTAAAACAATGGAGCATTTACTATTTTACAAGCACATAATGATTGACTTTTGGTGGCGTTCCCTATACTTTGTATGGTGAATCGGGTGATTTTTTGGGAAAATATGTACTTTTTGCAATGCCTGTATCTCAAAAACGAGCACGGTGACCTATATTTTTTTTTATTTTAGATTCGTTATCAGCACAAATAAATCTACCAAATACTAAATTTTAAAGAAAATCAATGGAGAATATGCATCTCTGAGAAAACCCCTTAAAGGTGCATTAGACAAAGTTTCAAAAATCTTATCTGTAGGTGATTTACACTTGATTTGTTCTGTAATGACAGTCCACCAAATATTGTGAAGATTTAATCACAACCTTAACTAAAGTCAAATACTAGAATTTTGTTTTGCATTCTCATCTTGGGTATGAGGCATTAATCCAAAAGTACTTTTTATATAAATTACTTTTTATATAGAAAGAGCATGAATTTGTAAAACATCATTTTCACATTATAGATTACAGATAAATAAAACAAAATTTATATTGTCCATTGGATCTGCTAATAAAGTTAATTTTAATTGTAGGGGGCAGTATTTTTTGTTATTACTAACAATAATTAATAGTGTGAGACAGCAAAACTTTGCATGTTGCCATCAATACCACTTACAATTCCAAAATGCATAAATTTCAGAATGTTTAGAAAAAAGTTTAGGGATAATGATGATGATCTTGTTCAAAATCTTTTTAGTGTGTCATAATATACACTCCCGGTCAAAAGTGTTTGTGCACAAAACCTTTAACCAGCCATATCTTGAGAACGGTTCATCATTAGCATCATATTTTTTCAGATTTATATTTTACATATAGATCTAAAGAACTCAACAGGAATTGCATTTACCGCATTTGACAATATGGCTTGCTAAACATACTGTATACTTTCTTCCGCTTATTTAAAAACAGAGTTTAACATATATAACTGCACATTTATTGGAAAACTTATGACCTGAAAATGTTCTTTACGGTTACACGGTGATTATGAGCACTGAACTAATAAACTACATAAGAACATAGCAAAAAGTGTGTGTGGTGTATTTGTATATCAGGAAATCAACCATTTTTATGGTTATGGAAGATCAATTATCAGATAGATTATTTATACGGATACATTAGGCACCTAAAAAAGCATGATTTGTTTTCAGAGCCTTGGTCTTTGGATATAATAATTACGTTTTTGTCAAAATATTGTGCAGTTCTTCTTTTTAAAGACCATTTTATTGGAGTGAGTTTAGCAGTTAATGTTTATCACATCCCAACCCTCATAAAGTTCTTCCTATTGTTGAGTGATTGAGAGATGAATAGATTGGGTAAGGTTGAGTGAATGTTGTCTTTTATGAGTGTGGATGTATATGGAAAGTATAGAAAG
>JXSR01S047669.1:34205-45913 GCA_000969725.1 Ophiothrix spiculata
TCTCTGGACTAAACATTAAATGATATGTTCTGTTAAAACAAAACAGACGCATTTTGACACAATTGCTGGTGTGAAACAATTTTTCTGACCAGTTGGTGACTAGTGTCCAATTACGATAACTGTAAACACTTATCAAATACACGATAAGATTAACAATGTCACGCTAGGATGAATATACTATCATGTTTTAATTGCTTTCTTCGTACGGAAAAGAAATTATACCTGTTCGATGATCAATTAAATTATTTTAACACCGTGCTTATGATCATGACATATTTTTTTTTAAATGTATAAAAGCGAGTACCTTTAAAACGATTTTCATCATTTGTCGTCCTGCAGTCATACGTTTCACTCAGAATTACCACTTAATAGGTGCGGTAAGTACGTTTTACAAGAATAATACTTTTTTGCATTGTTTCCGCAATTTTGACTTATTAAATCTAACAGAAATATCAGAAACACAGTCTTATGCAAAAAAAAATGAAATTTATTGATCAAAATAAGTCAACCACCAACTCGAAAATGAAAAAGAAGTAACGTTAAGCGTTTGTTTCGCCCTGTTTTTCCTTTTTCAGATACAGTGTATGCATTTTGTCTTCATTCTTACTTTTGAAAAAAAAGTTGCATTGCTTTGTGACATATTCTGCATTTTTTCTTTTGATTGTACTGACAATCAGGAAATGTGATCATCAAGAAATTCTTTTGCTTTGAATCATATACTATGATAGCATTTAATATGTTTTTGATTTATAGCAATCCATAGGATTTCGATTTTTTACGCAACAACAAGAAGACGTACATTTATAGTCCTTGATTATGTCAACATAATAAACTACATACTGAGTATTCTCTTGTAATTTAAAGAATACGAAATAATTTAAGTGTTATCTTAGACTACACTTCTGCACTTCTGAACTTTACGTAGTTTAGGAATACTTTCGGGTGTGCTATATTCTTTGACATCAAGAACAAAGGACAAGACCAGGTGACTCATAATTTTGGAAATTCATAAAATATTCTAGAAGTACGTAAATTTTACTAGTGCAGGAATTTAATATTAGTTCCAAACCAATGCGATCATCACACAATCTCCACTAAAGGGATTGCCCCATTTGGGGGGGGGGGGGGTGTTGGAACTGCAAGATCATACAAATGTACCACTTTACTAAAAAAAACAAACAAACAAATGAATTTGACTCTATTTGAGAAAAGATACATGTGTTTTATAATATTATTGTCCAAGACTAATATTGATAAGCAGTCAAGTTAACTCAATCGGTAAGGCACTCGCTTGCGGTGCAGAAGGTCCTGAGTTAGAACCCCACCGGTGCCAAAAGTTGAGTGTGCTTGAAATTTCCTTGAACAAAGAACTAGCTGATAATTGTCTCGTGGAAACCCGTACGAAACTCGAGGAGCTGATCCGGTACGTATGTGGGCTGATCAAGGTTCAGCGCCACTAGAGTTTGTCGCAGAACCTGAAATGATGCTTGGTGTGGAATGGAGCTTACTTGGGCCACAGTGGTCAGCGAACACATGTAAAGTGTGCAGAGGCCGAGTGGAATTACAAATCTGGGAGGCATAGCGCACTATAAAAAAAAACCAGTATAAAAATCCCCAGTATATTGTAATGATATAATAACGAAGGAGAATAAAAGATGGGGAAAGTCAAAAGTAAAGCAGGTTTCACTAAACTCTTTTAAAAATAATATTGATTTTTAGGCTTTAAAATGATTTTGTATTTTTTTCCCTACAAATTAATATTTCTGAAGGTTTTTTAAATTATTGAAAATCATTGGCCGTGTCTGTCTTTTATTGACGTGGTAGACGGAGAAATGACATGTAAAATTTGTTAGTATGTGTTCAGTGTTATTTTAATTTGCGAAAAATTGATTTGTGTGACAGTAGATAGTATATTATTTAATCAAAATACCTCTTATTTAAAAATTAAACACTTCTTCTTGATTATTAGGTAGCTACAAAAATGGCTTCCAAAACACTCCTGTTCATTCTTGGTTTTACCATCATTGCCGTTGCCTACGGCGCATGGGAAGAGGAAGATGCGGCAACAGACGATGAACTCAAAGTTGAAGAACTAGCAGAATACTTGGCTCCTATGGAGAAGAGGGGGAGATCTAAAGTCGGACGTAAGTTTGCCAATTATTTGAAAAGTATAGGTATCGCTTAACTTTAGTTTAAGATCATATGTCATGAATTGGTCATGCACATATGGGGGATATGTAACATAAAAACTCATTCTTCGTAGTTGAATGTAATTTTATTCAAGAAGTTTAATACCTACTGCAACAAATTTGATATGGTTATCTGGAAAATTCAATTGTCTTTCAAATGCAAAAATTTCCAAGACAATTGAACAAATATTATGAGACCTATGGCTCAAAATGTGAGCCAAGTCAACGGGGGAGATGGTGGAGGAAAAGACGGTGGAGGAAAAGCCCATTGACTTGTACACAAAATTGGGAAAATTACCAGTCTTTCGAAAGTCGTCATGCCAAAAGTTGAAATCCTACAAGATTCATTTTTCACACACGTTTTTATGAAAGATAAATATACCTATCCATGCCCAAAAATTAATGGTAGGGATGTATTAATTATAGTTTGGTGAGGATAAACTTGGTAATTTTCAGGGTATTTCCACACTAGTTTCAACAATGTTCAAAGGTCAAAATTGTCATGACAAGTTTCGAACGTTGTGAAAACGTGGATAAATAACAGTAATGACTTGTTGTAAATGCATAATACCGTAATTGCACGGATTAACAGTAACAGATAAACCAAAGTCTATCGGATCAGGTTAATTATTGAGATAATGCATATTTGATCACCCTGTATACCCAAAATTCAGCAAAATGGCCATAGTACACAGCAATTTGAATGTAACTTGTCTCAAGCATTGTCAACTATTGCTAAGCCATATAAAGAACTCACCAAATAGCCCATGGAGGCATACAATCCTTTTGAAATGTATATGATTTTTAACCACCCTGTATATTTCACCGTATGGATATTAAGTGAAAAGTTCTATTTTCTTATTGAGAGCCCTGTGTTTTATCAATATAAATCTATACCTGTTTTGTTTTATGTTGATGGCTGTGTAGAATAAAAGAGGTCTACGAAGAGAGTGAAATCAACACATTTGTTTTAGTTACACCCTGTATAATTGTCACACATCCTGTATAATGTCAGTGTCATTGTATATATGGTATCCTTGTAGTATGAGCTTTTAAAAAATGTATACTTTTATGGTGTTAAAATGCCCATATTTAATTCTGTGTTGAGAAATATTCAGATTGGTGATGTTTTTCTCATTAAGCGATATGTTACACTTTTTCTGACCAATTCATGACCTATGATCTTAAGCCATATTGCAGTTATCAGCAAAATTTCCTATACAATGCACACACAACGCTCGTAATTGATGCATGACCCCGAGATACCTTCCAGTGTTTTGGGTATAGGTTGATAACTTACCAAGATCGCTGTATTTTTCGAACATTTACCATTTTGTTCCTGATTTATTAAGCTTTCATGTGATATTTGTTGTGAACTCAAAAGACCAAAGGGTAAGCCTGACTAGGTACATTTTGTAACAAGACCCCGGTCAGCGCATTCGCTATGGAGTTTCGACATACCAACTTTCATTGGCCCATCACGCTTGCATCCTTTAAGCTATCAACTTTGAACACACATGTCAATGAAATTCTCGTTCTCGTGACACCATACTCATTAGCATACGATAATTTAAAGGACCTGATAGAGACCATTGAAAAAATACGTTATACTTGGTTTAGCAATGCAACGGTCGCAGTGTAGCCAGGCCCCTGACAGTGTACCCCCATATACTTCATGGCACATTTGATTACCATTTCACAATAGTCGCTGGTTAACGTTTCTTGGCTGATCGCGTGATCAGTGGCTCCAATTACAAAAACAAGGACGCTTTATGAATAATCCTACTCAAATAAATCATGACATCGCCCTTGATGTGTATTACGCTTAATTGAGTGCAAGCTGTGCAGCATTCTTTAAAACGCGTCCTCGTCTTTTGTTCATCTTCTTGTAAGACATCATGAAATTAGTCTAGCATGAAAACTGTTATTAACACATGTATTGATTATTTACTGATGAGTCTTTTGAGCAGTCTAAAAAGACTGGGCCGTGTATTGAGCTTAGTGTCATCTATGTTACTCTGCGGTGTAGCTTGCAGTGGGCGATAACTGCAATATGCTTTTTACAATTTTGGAAAATTGATATTTAATCGCAGTTTGTTAAACCTTTTCATTGCTCCAATCGATCTAAAAACAGGGTTTTATTGACCGATGAACTGGATTTTTTTTCCAGGGAGAGGAAACACTTACATACTTTCACATCTCTTCATCCTCGAATGAGCCTTTCAAGATCACACCCAATATCCTGAATGCTAATTTGGAACCCTTATTGCAGACATGCATACAAAAAAGACCACCTGTTATTACTGAAAATATGCATTTGTAGGATTGTTCAAACTATAAATAAAAAGTTATGTTAGACAAATCCAGTGAATTACTCACATCTCTCTAGCTTTCGACCTCTCGATCAGAGGTCTTGATCACAAGTGTCGTCCACTGAGATATACCGGCTAATATTTGGCGCCGCCATGGGGAGTCCTGTTAGTCCCATCGTAGCGAATCTCTTCATGGAATGGTTGGAGCCTGAAGCTATCGCAACAGCACCTTTAGATCGTAAACCGGTTTACTGGAGAAGATATGTTGATGATGTGTTGGAGATTATTCAGAAAGACTGCACCCAAAAACTAACAAATCATCTTAACACAGTCGACCAAACAGGAAACATCAAATTTACTCACGAGGAGGAAGACCAGGGGTATACCATTTCTAGACACCTTAATCGTGAGAAAGGATGATGGTACAGTTAAGTTGCTTGTCTACAGGAAGAAAACGCACACAGATCAATACCTCAATTTCAATTCACAGCACCCCCTCCACCAGAAACTTGGGTTATCAGGACGTTGATGGACAGAAAGGATAACATCGTGACAGAGTTAGAAGACCAGAAGGAAGAAGACCAAAGAATACGTAAAGCTCTTGCAGAATGCTGTTATCCTAAGTGGGCCATGGATAGAGTGCAGACCAGAATAAAAACCAAAACTACTAGTAAGAAACAGACAAACAAGGACAATCCAAGTAGAGGAATGGTGACGATACCATATGTGGAGAATGTTGCTGAAAGATTTCAGAAAATTTGCTGGAAACACAGGGTATCTGCACTCTTAGAAGGCCGGGATCAAATATACGAGTAGTTTTCAGGATCATTTTATTTTGATCCTTTAAGGGTCACTTTTGATCCCAACGTGGATCGTTTTGATCCTTTTTCGGATCAATATATACAAATGGATCATATTCACCAGGATCATTTTTGTTCCGGTTTTAGGATCATTTTATTTTGATCCTTTTTGATTACAATATCCAAGTTTTGATCCGTATTTCTGGATTACTTTGATACGGAAATGATGAGCTCATATTTGATACCGCGTTTGGATCTAACGTGATCTTTTGTCTCATATTTGAGTACACTCCATATCCACTACATAGCCGGGAATGTATACAATGGTATAAATACGATGATTTCACCACACTTGACAGCTACCTGTCCCTTGGCCGAGTGGTTAGAGCGATGGTCTCGTAATTACATGGTGTACGTGCGGCGTGGTTCAAACCCTGGTCACTACAGTGAGATATTTTTAGGCAGATCTTTTTTATAAGAAATATTTGATCCCTTTTTGGATCAAGAATTGTGATCCTTAAAGGGTAAGCTCATATTTGATACCTAAAAAGGATCAACATTAATCCTTTTTGTCTCATATTTGATTCTGGCTTTCTAAGAGTGTGTCGCCATGAGACCAACGAACACTCTCAAGTCCCGTTTGGTGCATCTTAAGGATAAGAAAGAGACTCTAAATAGTAGTGAGGTGGTGTATGAGGTACCATGTAAAGGTTATGAACACACATACATGGGTGAAACAGGCAGGTAACTTGGGATCAGAATCAAGGAACACCAAAAAGATTGTGAGAAAATCGCTGACAAGAAATTTACCAGGGCCGCCAGCAAATCATCAACTTCGGCGATTACATATCATGTTGCGCAACAAAACCAACTTATTGATTGGGAAATTGTCAAGATATTGGATAGAGACTCAAATGCCTTCTCTAAAAAAATCAGGGAGGCCATCCAAATTAGACAACGAGGCAAAAAGGTCATCAACCGTGACAAAGGCGTATTTTAATTAGATCACGTATACAACCCACTGCTATTAAAATATAAATTTCCTGTGAAAGAGTCTACCAGGTCATCGGATTTGGATCGTCGCGGGAAAAACAGCAGTGGACGACACTTGTGATCAAGACCTATTTTCGAGAGGTCGAAATCTAAAGAGATGTGAGTAATTCACTGGATTTGTCTAACATAACTTTTTATTTACCACCTTTTATTTTTTTCTACTGACCTAACGATACAGGTTTTGTTTTCAAACAAAACATGAGTCATAAATTCGTATTCTTATTAATCATATTGGTACATACACATACACAAATAAACATCTCCTAAAGAGTGGCTAATAAACCCTAAATACCGACCTTTTTCCAAAAACGCATGCAATTGAGACCCTTGCAGACCTGAGTAAAAATGTACTCGATACTTTATACTTTTTGAGGGGGGGGGGGGTCGTTTTTAAACAGTCACTGAATGATGTCATCATCATAATAAAACATCTGAATGATGTTATCATCATAATAAAACATTTGGCCCGAAAATTGTCGAATTTTAAGCAAAAAAAAATCAACTTAAAAATTAGAAGAACAAATGCGATAAGTATGACTATTTCTGCGGTTTTTAGATACCAATAGGCCCTCTAATTCCAATTTACGGGTACTCTTAGATTTGTGTTATCAAAATGAGCAGTGATCTGAGAATAATTATACTGGGGTCACTTTTGTTGTTGTAATTGGTGTTGGTGTTGTTGTTGTGTTTTTTTTTTCAAGTCATGGAATATATTTTAGGCAATGTCTAATGTACATCAATACCAAATGGATTATAATCATGCACATGTATCAAAACACATGTACACTTGCGCTCGTCAAAGGACATCCTGGGTCTACAATAACATGAGACAAATGTTCAACGTGGTTACAACTGTTGGTTTTTGTTGTTGTTGTTTTTATTGCCAAACCTTTCAATTGTGGAACAGTATTCGATTTAACAATTGCAATCTACATCAAGAGCGTCTAAAGAACCTTGAAATGGTACATAAGGCATATACAGGCGGGGCGGTCGCGATTTAGTAGAAGCTAGTTTAGGGCTCGGGATTTCGAAAACGCAAAATTAGGATACATTTTACGTGTCTTTCTATTGGCGCATTAATATTGAAAATGTTAAAAAACATTTATGTTTACCTCTATTCAAATAATAACAAAAGTGATGCTATTGTGATACACATTATTATATTATTCTATATCCGATGGGGTTCAAGTGGAACCCCACTTGTAGCAAATGATTTTAGGTTTATTCGATGCACTATTTTAACATAATTGGAAAAAATTACACGTCTGGGCATAAATGTTTTCCCAACTAAATATTTTGTAAGTGTGACCACTTAACACTTAAGTGACCAAGGGAGGGGGGTGGGGGGGGGGGGGGGTGTTGGGGTGCGAAAAAAATAACATCGCTGCCCAATGTAATTGTCAGTGGCAAAACAATTCAAATCGATCTAGTCCTTTCCGTGCTAATTAGTATAAAGGTATTTTTCGAGGGCGCTGTACAATTTTGTGTTTTGCCCATAAAATTGAAACCGAATAAGTGTTTTTAATTTTATTGAACTTTGCAAAGTGATTGCACTTGCAATGTATAAATTTGAGCAACATTTCAAGTAAACAATCCTTCGGGAACACGGTTTTTGAAATTTAGCCGCGACAATTTCTGATGCGACACAAAAAATTGTTTTTCGGCCGCTATTTTGAAACGGTTCATCTGATTTGCATTTTTTCCCGGTACTATGGTCCTTTTTGTATGCTTAATCGATCTTTAAACTTTCAACGTAAAATTAATACCTAAAGGGTGTTTTTTAAGGGGCACCAACGGGTGGGAAAAACCTTGGGCACTTAAGTGATAAAGTGTTCGTGGATTGAGACATGACACAAGCTTGTTCAATTCGTGTTTTACACGAAAATCTATCTTTAAATCACACAGAGTAATAACTCTTTGCTTGCGATTTTTTTAAATGTTGATTTTCGTTATTCATAATAATGACTAAACATTTTTCTATTTTTCTTTCAGCATGTAAATTCCCTAACGGAAAGATATGCGCAATTTGCAATCTGAAAATCAAGGACCCAAACAACATGAGGAGATACGTTGCTTGTAATACTGTAAGTGTCTTAATCATACCGGGGTTTTTTTTTATACTCATATGTTTGATAGTTTAAAAAGTGTTCATTTACATCTGCTCTTGAATTAAGTGCACGGACACTGATATGGAAATAATTACCAGATGTCCTAGGAAACAAGATTGTAATCTTTGGATGTTATTTTCTTTGATTTAACCAAAGTATATATGTTAAGTTGTACTTTAAAGTCCCCCGATTAAAAATTAACAGATCCTTTGTTTCATTTCAATTGCTTGACTAGAACACATGTTTATCTGTTATCTAATGTTTGGGTGCATATATGCGACGTGGCACACCTAAAGACATTTGCCGAAAGACTAATACACTTTAAGAAACAAAAGTTTTACTAGATCTTAAAATTAACCTCTCGACCTTTAAGAATACATACTTTGCATATTAAAAATGATTCTAGATTGTTCGAAAATGGTACATCGGGAAACATTGCCTTGATTTTCCATCAATGTTTTAGCATAGATCAAATAAATAGGTATGTTTACGGTTGATGCTCAAACACACTTTCTTATTTTTCAACTTTATTTATATGGAATGGTAAGCAAGACAAGGTTAATAGGAATACCATGTATAATAAAATTGCTGATGGGGGTTTAAACATGACAAATATTTTTCTTTATCAGGTGCAATTAAGATAATTTGGGTCAAAAAGGTATATTGACTCAGAAAACAAGGGAAAGTGGAAATATCTATTTGAAAAGGAGATAAAAAAAAAGAGGAAATGAATGGATCTGGCAATGGGAACCACACCATGTGAACGATTTTAATGTACATACATTTTACAATGTTTCTTGAAGGATGTCCCTACATGGTGGCTTAAACTTACAGGGTGGCTAAAACTGCGTAGAAGCTATGATGTTGTTGATAAAATTATATGGTATAATGCCAAACGTAACATTATTTTTACAGAAATAGGATTGAAAGAGGTATTAATCATGTATCTTATTTAAGTAAAGATGATCAATTGATGGAGTTTCCTGAATTTAAGGAAAAATTCCCTTCTGTGAAAATTAATTGTGTTGTCAATTGCGGAATTGTAAATAACAGTAAAAAGAATATCGAGTACACTGTCTTGTACAACCAACTCTTTGACAGTATGAATGGTAATTCTGAAAAGGTTTGTGAGGAAGATGATCTAATCAAGGTATTGATAGGTACAAAGAAAGTCTGTAAATTTGCTTATGAAAAGATCAAAAGTCATGTAATACTAAAGGCGAATAGCTATTGGGAAGGTAAATCGCATCTTGATGCAGAATTATAACTGGGATGATGTATATTCCTTGGTGTTTAAATGCTGTATTGATTCATATACCAGATACTTCCAATTCCGTTATTTACATAAAATACTTCTCTTCAACAGGGCCGTTTCACATGGAGACATAATAGTATTCTCAGCCACATGTTAAAATCATATAAAAAACTGATTGAAATTCAACAAGACGACTTCAAAATCTTTGCAGACCTCCCTGGACATACCGTAACTGGAGGGACAATGCCACCCAATATCATCCCAACGGCTCAAAGACCAGACATAATAGTCATAAATAGCACCAAAAAAGAAATTCATATTATTGAATTAACTTCTCCCTTTGAAAGTAACATTCAAAAGGCGCACGACCTCAAGATGTCCAGGTATGACAACCTCCAGTACGATATTGTCCAGGAAGGATACAAATGCCATCTTAACTGCATCGAAGTTGGAGCCAGAGGATTGGTAACAGCTGACAATGTGAACAGACTTGGTGAATCTTTCAAATTCATGGGTGGCAAATCCCGCACCATCAAACAGTTCTCCAGAGAGCTAAGCAAAATTGCCATCATTTGCAGTTATTCTATATGGAATGCTCGTAACGAACCAAATTGGGATTCTGCACCATGTATGAAGATTTAACCATGCCACATCTGCCAGCTGTTGCCACTCCTGTTTCCTGGATACTGGCTTGTTTATAACATTGTGCTTGTATATTTCGAATTGTTTGTTTCTAGCTATATAAAGTTTTATTTTTAAAAAATATCAAAACCAAAGTGTGAAATTTATCACTTAAATTATTTTGAAGTTATGATAAAACATTTCTTTTAGGAAGGCTATTTGTAAACGGGGATTAGTACAAACCATGATTCCATCAACCCTCACTGAAAGATGTGTGCTTATATCCGCTAAAATAAATAATATTTGACTATTACAATGTACATTATATCCTTTGTGTTCAAATGCTGTATTGATTCATATACCAGATACTTCAAATTCCGTGATTTACATAATATTTTGCCAACAAATTCATTTTTGAACAAAATTGGTCTTGTTGACAGTGATGTTTGTTCTTTTTGCAAAAATAATAGTGAAACTGTTAAGCACCTTATGTGGGAATGTGATATAAGATGTGAATTTTGGAATAGTATCTGCATTTGGATGAAAACTAAACTGCACATATTTTTTAACATCAGTTATCAATATATGTTTTGGTTTATATGGACAAAAACTTCAACTTCTTTAAAAAAAATATTAATAATTTTATGGCCAAGCGTCACAATTATAGGTGCAGGGTCAAAGAAACGAACCCTAGTTTTTATATTTTTTTTAAAATCCTGGAATAAAATGATTGAAAAATCCGAAAAAGGTTATTGCTAAAAAAAAATAGATTGAGAGCCCATAACAAAAGATGGGAAATTCTGATTTCATGATTATTTTTTCTTTACAAAAATACGTATTTTTAAGAGGTCAAATTCAGAAAAGTTGGCAATTGATGGATGAGAATGATTTTGTTTTCTTTATTCATTGTAAACTTAATCATTTCAATCACACACAGTCCAGGGAGTGGGCTGCCAGGATTACTCTTTTTGGCTGGCTGATGCATTGCTTTTGATATCTGTGTGTGTTGATCGTTGCCTGGCTTGCTTCCTTGTAGTTTTTGTTTTGTTTTGCAAGGTGTCCATGTTTTCTACTTTGCAAAAGTCTCCTTTAAGATTGTTTCGGTAGCTCACTTTCTGAATGCCGTAGGTTTGTCAAGTAACAATAATTAGTCAGGAATATCGAGTTCTGTTTCCGCTTTAGGTTTTTTTTATATATACATATCACGCCTTGAAAAAAAAAACCATTTTGGTGTTTAAAACACAAAAGTAAGATGCTATATAAAGTTTTAATTTGAAATTCCAAATACAAAAAGGGAAATTTATCACCTAAATTATTTTGAAGTTATGATAAAATATTTCTTTTAAGAATCATAAATATTTGCCTCCGTT
>JXSR01S047669.1:47261-63398 GCA_000969725.1 Ophiothrix spiculata
TTAGCATTTAAATATGGATTAAATATTATCTGGGTTTTTTAATCTATTTTTACATTTCAGAATAAATCAAGACAGGTGTAAGGATATTTTCAAGCTAGATAGACTGTTCTTAATCGACTACGGAACTGGACTTTAAAGTTGTTTTATAGCGACAGAATGCTTATTGAGTGAACATGTACAATTATTGTCAATTCTACTAATTGGTGACAAGCTGAGGACTTGTATTCTGTTTACAGCAATCCTTACCTTAATAATATACGTTTAGCAAGAATATCATAAAGCAACAATAGCAATGTTCTTGCGTTCAATATACATTGCTTAAATTATACCATAAAATGGTATTACATCATATAAGATTCAGTTGAAACCCTCCAAAAGTAAAAAGCTCGGCTAAGAAAGGAACATAATACATTACGTTATTTGAACTACAGCACTGTTTCGTAAGGGCCATATATATATAGACCCTCACTCATCAGAAACACTTCGCAGAATGAAAAATGTAATATGGTATTATATATTTTTATATAACAGTTTACCTCTCAATGCAATGTCATTGGTAACACATATGACGCTGTGACATTCTACCATCAAACATATAAGTACTCGTTATATAGACCAATCTCTACAAATTGGTAGGTGCATTTTGGCCGCTGAGATAAATTAGTAATTATATTAACACGCAGATACTTATGGAATTAGTCCCAAAGCACAACCTGATACCATAACTGGCCTCGTAATAAGTGTTGATACACCAGCGGCGAAAAAAGGCCAATTATATGAATGGTTTACATATCTTTATTATTTCTTGTACAAATAACATTAGGCTGGTGCATTTCATGATATCATCTCAGGAAGAATTATTCATATGCTGATGCAGTTTTTAACATCACCTCAGATAGAAATAACCTCATATACGTATATATATAGAAAATGTTATTTATTCTTGAAAAGAATGTATTCACAAAAATAAATTGGGGTATTATTTTATGTTGATTGTAGAATTGATATGATATAAGTGAAAAAATAAATATGCAAATGACTGTAAGTGTTCTTGTTTATTTATTGTGTTGTATTTAGATTGCCGTAAACATGAAGGTGATGATTTCAAATAAACATTTTCTTATTGGAATATTTTTCTTACTATTTTAGTAGTGACGTTTCGCATCATTTCAGGATGCTTTGTCAAACTTTACAGGCCTATCAACTTAATAGTCACTTATAAGACAAGTTGATTTCGACGTCATTATCAATACCAAGCTCGGCTGCCAGTACAGTTTGAGAAAGCATCCTGAAAGAATGCGAAACTTCACTACTAAAAATAGTAAGCGGACTTTCATGAATGAATTCCTATAAGAGTTCATGAATGAACTCTTATAGGAATGTATATGGAAAATACCCGATGTTAAGATAACTTTCCTCTACATCTGTGCCAAATTTCATACTTATATCACAAAATGAACAATAGGTTAGCTATGATGCACCACTATATAGCTTTCTTATTGAACTAAGAACTCGAAATGCAAAATTTGCACCATGTGAAGGGTTTTCACAGAGTTCATCACATATGCAAAGCAGAATAAATAACCAGCCCCAAACAAATGGCTAAAAAGATTAAGATGCACAATCAAATACACTATTAAAAAAAAAGTAAAAACTACCTAATACATACATATTAAAATAGCCCACATAATTACAATAAAAAAATCACTTACACAAAGCATAATATTAACAAGTCGCAGCAAAATGAAATCATTTGCGTGTGATAAAACCGTGCAACGCGGAACAACGAGCGCAAAAAGAACTGAACAAGCGCACAGTAAATATACACACGAATAATTGCTTAAAATATTAAAACACGTCTAAAAAATAAAACAAGTTAAAAGCTAGCTAATAGTTAATTGCTAGCTGATAAAAATATGCATCGCTCTTGACCAAATCTAGTCATTTACTTTCTGTCGACGACAAGTCGTCACTGTACAAGCCCACCTTGAAGTATCAATTTTCACTATCAAAGATTTGATCTTGACGTAAAACTATGACGTGATACTAAAAAATAAACACCAAAGTAAGATAAATGTTGCGCTAAATTGCACATACGTTAAATTTAATCAACATGTATAAGCGTAAAACGCGTCATATGTTTGTGATATACTTGTGAGGATGAGATTAATTTGGTTCAAGAAAAATGTTTTGGTAGACTCTTTGAAAAACGTGATTTATCGCATATTCACACACTAGTCATATGTATTGCAACATCGTCGACTGTGGCTTTAGCGCAAAATTCAAATGGCATTTTCTAAACGTTGGTATGAAAAATTTGTTACGGAAATTATAATTATATCTTTATGAAGTTGTTTCCATGTTTCTTGTCTTTAATATTTTGATTTTTGGACACTTATTTCAATAACTAGGGGGCTAGCCATACAATTTAATGATGACGGCTGTTCGCTTCTATACACTCTACAAATTATTTTACTATTTGTTGAATAAAAAGGTCACAGCTCATTGTTGAGTAAAATCTTACTCAACATTGAGTAAAATCTTATTCGGTTAAGTCAATATTACTCAATGTTGAGCACATCTTACTCAACGTTGAGCAAAGTTTACCCAACGTTGAGTAAATTTTATCCAATGTTGAGTTATATTTTACTCAACAAAATGAGCTGTGACCGTTGAGTAAGTTTTTACTCAACAAGGGTAAGATAATCTTAAGGGTGTAGGCTAGTAAAAATAAAAAAAATGGGTCAAACAAATTGCAAAAGTAATGGTATTTACAGGAAAATATCAAATAAACATATACAACAACTAGTCCAAAATCTAGAAAGATCAAGCTGGTGGAACAGTGATTAATTTGCATGAAACAAAATGGCTGCCAAAACAGGGGGTAAAATTTCAAAATTGGTTAAACCGTATTAAAAACCATTTGGATTTGGCAGCTCTACGACAATGCAACATCTAGTACAGCTTCGATAACTCGTAAACGCTGTCATCGAGGCATTAACGAACTCGTTCTACCAATAATTTAATAATGGTTTTATGTTGTTTAAAATTTCCGCTGTTGCTATCACATCATGCACATGACGACACGTTTTTCAGCATACGAGAACTGTGGCGTGTTGGAGATAGGAGTTGGAAAAAGTGCCAAAGGCAGGGAATATTTCAAGTTACATTTGTTTTGGAGTGAGCATTGTATGGCGCTGTTGTTGTGGTGTGTAGAATCGTGATCACATGAAGTGTCGTTCATTGTTCATGGGTGCATTGTGTGTAAGCTTAAGATTCTATCGTAGACTGTGGGTCAAATACATTCTACGAGATCTAAAGCTTAATCTTACATTCAGTGTGTTCGTGAATGACATTTTATGCGATCACGATTTTGCACACCACAACAAAGGCATTGTTCAGTGCTCATTTTGGAACAGATATAACTCGAAATATTGCCTGTCTGTCATTATTTCAGTTTCATGTTGTCTGATCATGCCCCAAGCATCGTACAACACATTTGTACAACTGATTAGTTCAACAAGTCAAACGAGTTCTGAACTTTGTTGAGCCTGCCGAACTAACCAAGATTAGTAGGATGATACATCGTTTTTACGAGCCTACACACAAAATATTTACTGAGTCAGGTGACTCAGATACGTGAGTCTTTTATTTGTCTCTGTAGTGATGCACTTCGTATGCTAACTGAGTCACTGTAGTGAGTCATATGACTCAGATGTGATGAGTCAAATGACTCCGATCAAGTCCAGTTGAATCAGAAGACTCAACTTCATTACCTTAATGAGTCATCAGTTTTGTCTCTGTAGTGACCCACTTGCTTGTGTAAAATGAGTCAAAAGACTCAGATTAAAGATAATGCAGGTCATTTGACTCACTCATTATTGACTTATTCGAGTAACGTCCTCTATGTGCACACACATGGAGGATGATATCCGAAAGGTGTCGGTGACTGTAGACACAATATTGCACATCATAAATATAGTAGACACTAATTCCGAGTCCAAGAGGTTAAGCTTAGGCTAAGTTTACTGCAGTAAAACAACAATGGACTAAATGGTCCAATATTGTAAGCTAACTCCATATAAAATCACTGCTTAATGTAGTAATTTATACTTGTAGCTTGGATGTCAGCTCTAGAAGTTCCACATATTACTTCTTACAGTGTTAAATGCCAAAAAAGTGTTCACAGAAATGAAAATGTTGTGTCATCAACCACTAACAAACGCTTTCGTCACCGACCGATGATGGCCGACCCACAGCCTCGTTTTCAAATTTTGTATTTGACTCAGTAATTTATGTAAATGAGTCAAAAGTCGTTATTGACTCAAAATTCTGCAACAAGTGAGTCAATATGGTATCATCATACTGAGTCACCTGAAATTTGACTCACTATTGGAGTATCTGTGAGTCAATTATGATTCACGTACTGTCATAACTGAGTCAATTTGTACATGACTCACGTAAAATAAGGCAAAACGAGTCAATTGACTCAGTAAATATTTGTGGGGTATAGGTTAGTACGCCAGGTTTGAAATTCGTAAAATCCATTCCGTACTAATCATTTCGTTTGTAAAGCACTTTAGTTCAGCTTGCCTTACTAATATATAGCATCGCTTGTCATGCCGTATAATTGATTGATTAGTAGAACGAGACATCGTTTTTACTAACGTCTATTTAGTAGAACTTACGACATAATGTTTTCAGTGGATGTCTCCTCTCAAATGTTGATGCAAAAATCTCAGTTTATCTCAGACATGTGCAAAAATTTGGTAATTTGCCCTCTAAATTGAGTAGCAAAAATGATCTAGAAATCACCCAGAAAATGGGCTGTTCCTAACATAGTAAACATTTGCTGCCCTCTAGCGAAAAATCAACCCACCCTGAACTGCTTCTTAAATGATAGAAAATGTCATTGTTTTTTAGAAAATCAAAGGTTTTAATTCATTGAAAATCCATAAATGTGAATTTGTTGGCTAAATAACACACCATATTTGCATGTAAAACAAAAGGGATATCCATTTGTGGCGTGCAACCATAAATGGCAAGTAATAGGCATTACTGGAGTCCTTTAGACGTCTACCAATTCCAGAAATCATTTGGCAGCAAAAAACAAAACGCACAGCCATACAACAAAAAGGCGTTTCTCACGGATACAATGTGCCTGAGGTCTTCATTCATTATCTCTCACAACGTTGCCATTTTGAAAGCAACCAAAATAAGTTTAGGGGACTCTTTTAATGCATTGAACAACACATATCGGTAAACATTGCTTAGATAAATAAGAAATCAAATATTAATTATGTATGAGTTATACTCGCAAACACCAGGATTTACGCTATGTTGCAATAGTTTTGATGACGGAGTGTACTACGAGTTTGAATAAATGAAACTGTTTAGTTCAAAATAATAAATGATGAAAAGTATGCAAGGGTGCACGCTTTTGTAATTATGAGCACGGTGTTAAAATAATCTGATTGATCATTTAACAAGAGCAATTTCTTTTCCGTATGCAGAAAGTAATTAAAACATGATATGTTAACCATGCCGGCGTGACTCCGTTAATCCTGATGTATTTGATTTATTTGTTTATAATAACCCTAATACGTGTTTTTATATTTATTAATGGATTCTTGTAAAGTTGTACGTAAAAAAGCAAAATCCCAAATCCATCGAATATAAAATTATTGCAATTGACTTGGAAGTTACATTGTAAATGAATAGGCTATTTTAAAAAAATATACATAAACTCTACCTATATTTTCGACTTAGACCGAAAACATAGTTGGCCTCAAAACAAAATTTTCTTTACGAAACATTTGGTCGTGACGTTAAGTGACGAGTGACTCCAAACAAAATAACTTTTAAACCGAGTTGAGGCCAAATAAAACTTCGCGTTAGATTACACATGTTATTGAATTGCCATATACATTGGACCAAATGTTTGTTACCCGTTCATACTTTAAATTCGATGGCAAATATTTGGTGAAGTCACGTCCAAAAACCAGATAAATTGTTTTGCCAGAAAATATTTTAATAAGAGTTGCTAAACCAATCAATTAATTGTCTTGGGGAACTTCAATTACTAAAACAGTTTGATATAGGTTAATATTATTTGCGTTTCCATGGCAACACTTGGGTACATTTTAATCGCCTGAGTTAAAGTTTTCTGTAAAAGCATAACAAAATATGTATATTTCACAAACAAAATAAGAATGGCTCACTAGTTAACCCTCGTCTACCCAAAAAAAAAAAAAATAGGGGGGTTGCAATTGGGTAGACGTGTTACAAAAAATAGCCTGGTTAGACGAGGGTTAAAGGATAAATAAACAATAAAAAACCCGACAAATCTGCAAATTAGTAGTACCGAAGATTTTTATAGGCTTATGCAACCAGGCAAGGTGCTTTTTGGTTTGAAGGGTCCAAGATCGGGTAGGCTATCATCGGGACACCACAGAAGTCACCATATGTTATTTTGTTGCAAACTGGATCACCATTGAGTGTTATGGCACTCTGTGTTGTGCTACTTTAATTGTGACAATAAAAAGTATGTCTCTAGCAGAAGAATTATACCATTTTTGATGGCTAACCCCGAAAGGGGGACTTTGCAGATGATATCAATTTAGATTTTATCATCTCATCTGTTACAGCATTTTTTAAGCTTTAAAATGACACATACTTTGTTGAAATTGATCGAGGCGATCAAATTTTACAACAGAAAATGTACTGGAAATTCTTAATATTTTTTTAATTTTTTGCTGCCTATTTTCAACATTTTCTCGAAAAGTGTTCTGTCGCAAATTCCCCCCCTTTCGGGGTGAGTCATCACATATGACTATATCATTTTGGACACATGGCACTATTATGTTCGTCTAAGAAAACCCCGACTCCAAGGATTTTGACCATATTTGCCTATATAATTTAGAATGCAAAGTTGGCTTCATCTTTTGCTGTGGTAGTAATAATTTGGTGGGCAAAACTCATTTTGACTAAAATGGTGGAGTTCGGCTGTTCTTGTACTAGCATATACACATTTGTGTTTGACTGTGACAGGAAGAAACATAAAAACGTTATCAAATCGTGTAACGCAAAATTGGGACAATATTCGAATATTACCGTATCTTACAAAGTTTGTTTTGATGTTGAGGGTTCAAGATAGGGTAGGCTATCATTGGGGCACAATAAGTCACCACATGTAATTAAATTGCAAACTGGATCACCACTGAGTATTGTGGCACTCTGTATTGTGCTATTCTAAAGGCCATGTCACACATCACCGTACCGTTCGAATAACGTATTAATAACGGACACTGGTTTGGTAATCGAGTACATGTATTTTAATGTCCAAACCAGTGTACGTTATTAGTTGGTTTTTCGTACGTTTCGTGATGTGTGACAGAGCCCTAACTATACCAATAAAAAGTATGTCTCTGGCAGAAGAATTATACCATATGACTTGCATTTTGGGCACATGGCACTACAATGTTTGTCTAAGAAAACCCCGACTTAGACGAACATTGTAGTGTCATGATTTTGACCATATTAGCCTATATAAGTCTAGTTTAGAATGCAAATTTGGCTTCATATTTTATACCACAGGAAGCTTGCTGTGGTAGGAATAATTTGGTGGAAAAATCTAAGTTTGACCAAAATGGTGGAGTTAGGCTGTTCTTGTACTAGCATCTACACAGTTTTGTTTTACTGTGACAGGTAGACAAAATAATACAAAACATTATCGAAGCGTGTAACGCAAAATTGGGACAATATTCGAATATTATCTTACAAAACAAGTTCGTTATCTTGCCCGGGTATTATGAAAATTATAAACAAAGTTTGCATTTCGCAACCATTGATATCGTGCAGAAAAGGTTAAAATAATTTTTGTTTAAAGCGTTTAAAGATCCAAGGAAGTTTGAACACCTTTCCCAGTTTGGAAATGTCTTAAATCCATGCGATTATTCAGAGTAGAATAATAATTACAACAACTCTAACTGACAAGTTTTAAGTTTCTGTAATATTAAAACGAAATAAGGCATTTACTTGCCACATTCCAAATTCTCATTAATTAAGGTGAACTACGTAATGTATTAATAAAATCTACGTAGCTCATATACTTCTTACCTCATACCTCTAGGTAACTAATGGGACTTAAATTAGTGATCCGGTTGCATTGCTTGCATTGCTTTAATGTTATATATTTGTTTCTCAGCAAGTTATGTGCAATGAATCATGCTGAGATGTTGAAACAGGAGCACAAGTGTTTGCCTTTCGAGCCCTTCAAATTAGATTACATTTCCGCACAGTCTGTGATTTTATATGGTAGTGCAATTATGTTCGGAAAGACGACAAGTGTATATGATCTAATAATTACCATAGTTACATTAATAAAACACTTGTTTGTCGAAATGCACAGTGTTTAGTCTATACGTGTAAACATATCCAAAAAAAAAAAAAAAAAAACTCACTCCCTAACCACCCCCTTAACATATTATGCCGGGACAAAAAATATCTAGTTTATCTTTTGGAAAACGCATAAAAAGGGAACACCTCAAAATATGTACGTTGACATCTAGACCATAGAAACACGTGTATTCATATTGCTAAAACATTGTACATAAAGGCGGTGTCACGCATCACCGTATTAAGCTAAAACGTATAAATAACGTACAAAGTTTAGGCTTTAAGGCCATGTCACACATCACCGTGCAAATAACGTACTAATAACGTAAACTGGTTTGATAATCGATTACATGTATCTCAATGACCAAACCAGTGTACGTTATTAGTTCGTTATTCGTACCTTTCGTGATGTGTGACAGAGCCCTTTATAAATAACCCAATAACGTTGATGTGTGACTGAACCTATCCTATATGTTTACATTCTCTGCTAAAATCAGAATATATATTTAGAATGTGTTAGGTTCATTTGAGTCATCAATGGGAGCACATTTTTATCTTCTATGCAACCCAGCATGACTCGATCATATCACCAGAGTCATCAGTATAAATATCAACTCATCCCAGCCCGAATTTAAGTTTATAAATACTTCTACTTTCCCCGGACTGTAGTATGGTTGAATACCCTGATAACACCTGGACCTTGCCATCCATCGACGCCTTTAAGGGAGAAACCTCAACTCTCATCTAAGCTTCTTCCAGTTTTTACTTGCACCTATATACATTATTCTGCACCCGCATTGATGCTATACATTTGGCATACATACTATTAGACTAAGAAAAGTATGGCCATGGGTCAGACAAATTGAAAAAGTAATGATATTTTCAGGATAGTATTAGATGAACATATACAATAACATATAAAAATCTAGAAAATTCTACTTAGTGGAAAGTGATTAATTTGCATAAAACAAAATGGCTGTCAAACCAGGGGTAAAATCTAAGAAATTGTTAAATCGTGTTAAAAACCATTCTATTGTGTTCTACTAATCACAAAGAATTAGAAAAGGTATTCTTTTACCCATCTTCGATTTATAGTTAATGGGGGAGGTAGGAAAACATAGAATTGGTTAGTCTTTGCCAAAGGCTCGATTTGTTGTTAATCACTAATATTGAGCGCCGAAGGCGCGAGACATGGCCGAAGGCAAAATGCGAGATTTCACCGGAGGCCAGTCACTTTGCGAGCGTTGAAGGCGCCAGCAAAATACAATCGCTGAGGTCAAAATGAATTTGGTATAACAAAAATGAAAAAAAAAAGGTCTTGAAAAAAGACTAAGGATTGGTATAGAAATGGTCTTTCTTTTTATTTCTGAAAACCATTTGCGACTTTTATGCTCATATCGCCTTTTTGTTTGTACAATATGTGTTTGTATCTTATTGCTCATTTTAATGAACAAATCAAATAAATTCATAAAATCAGGGCGTAGTATTTATCAAGAAATAGTTTTAATTATGTATTGCATACGGAAAAGACATTGGGCCGTATTCCAGAAAGGTGTTTAGCTAAATCAAGGTTTTATTTCTTGTCAACAGCACGACTCATTGAACTGTTCTGCTTGAAAGCTACAATGATCCGTATCATTCCTGGACAGTTGATGCTCAGTTAAACAATGGTTTAGCTAAACATCTTTTTGGAATACGGGCCAATGTCTTTTCCGTTTTAATGATCAATTATGTATGTTGTTTAAATATCTTGGCCATGTTCTTGGCATACTTCAAAAAGTATAAAAGCCTGTACTTGTTAATGATTGCCTGTCATTTTCAATCTTGCAGTAATATTAACAGTTTCACTCAAAGTCCCAGTTAAAGAGGTAAGTCTTATTGTTCAACATAACTAAAAATATTTTGTCAAATTCATATAATATTAGCGTAGCATGATTCGTTTGTTTTGTTTTATTTGGTTTTGTTTTGTTCAAGGTGTTTTTTTTCCATTTTATGTTTCACTTATATATGTGACCTTCCAGCCAGCTCGTATGAGCAGTAAATGCCAGAAACTTCATTTTGCGCTACAAGTGAAAATACATGTCAAGGTCACAATTTGCCGAAATTGATTTTTTGACAGATTAGCAATCCTAGTGCTTACTACAAAATACCAGCAAAGTTTCATTTCAAGATGAAGGAAATGTGAAAAAAATTGATATAAAATATAGGGCTTACTAATCTTTGAACGCGTTTATCTCAGTTATACGTTTTGTTCCCTGACAACCTTTGACGGACCATAACTTGACTTCTGGTAATCGTGTGAAGTTGATTACGGTGTCATTTTAATTCTTAAAGCATGGTCTTTGCAAATAATTAAACAGTGAAAATGACAAGAGCTGGCATTTACTCCTGTTTTGGGCTGGACGGTCACATACAGAAAGATCACCCACTGCATTTGTGGAAGCTCACAGTATAGTTTTATGGCACAGGTTAGTCGTGCATTTTGAAGCACGCTAAGAAATATTTCGGCGCTTTAAAAATCAAATCTAGAAGCAAATATTTTCGACATTTTGCTTGAAATGGGGGTCTTGGCAACTAAATTACAAAAAAATAAGGCTAAGGAACTGAAAAATTTTGAAAATAAGGCTTGCCAACTAAAGATTGTGCTTGAAATGGGGGTCTAGGGAGCGGCAGACAATGCGTAAAAAGGAAATTTTAAGGACCGCGCATACCCATATCACCTTTCTAGGTCAGTGCCCTCTGGGATCTTAAACTGAATATCTACGGAATCTGTGTTTGTGTATTTTCCTATTGAATGCGTTTATTGCCCAGGAGTGTGGGCAGTCCCATTCTGGATGCGACGCGTATGCAAGGGTCAAAAGACCCAGTTTTTCAGCGTCGCTGTACCAAAAGACCACTAATTTTTTTACAATTTCATGTGCTCTTACCCAAAGACCCATATTTTTTTCTCTCCCCGAATGCAAATTTTCGCTCAACGAATGCCAAAAACTGGATCTCACCCAATTACCCCTCATGTTTTGACCAATAAGTCCTCATATTTTTGTATTTTCCCCTCACCGAATGCCAAAAATCAGGCTCGCACCCAATGACCCCTCATTTTTGGATGGAGCCTTTGCTCACACCGAATGCCCCAGCCTATCGGAGCACTGCCCTAACACCCGTATCCATTTCATATTTGACTGCCCATCCCCGGCTTAATTGCTGCCCCTATTAAAAGGTGAACATTGTGCAAATGAACTTGAAACTAATCAATGTGTTCAAGGTCGTAGGTTAGATTCTTCATGCTGACAGCATGTTTGAATCCAAAACAACAGAAACACTGAAACACAGTGGAGGTACGATACGTATGGACTCTTACAAACATGAATTTTGTTCTGAAATCCATAATTGTCATTGAATTTCAGTGCAAAGTTCAGGATTTCTTTTCAATTTAGTTGGACAATAATTATCGAACCAATTTGCTGCATAAAACTGATTTCAATTACAAGGAAAACACTGTGTGTATATGAGTTTCAAATGATACACCAATTTGAATTCCATAATTATTTCCCAACTCCAGATTCTTGTATGTATACAAACCAAAGCTTGTATTTAACCCCTTTCAGATTGACAGGTGCAACAACAAAGTTTAGTGTTAATATTTTTCCGTGTGATAAATATTAAATATTAACCGAAAAATCATTGAATAAAATTTTAAATAATTTATTATGTGTGAATAATATGATATGTCACAAACGTTACCAAAAGTTACATAGCAAAATGTCACAAACGTTACCAAACGTTACATGACCAAATTTGTTTATAAAGAGAGCATTTTCTTGCAAATGTGCAAATTGAAAATTGGATAATGTTCATAAATGCTCACTCTTCCAGCTCTGTTGATATCAGCTCTCATTTCAGCCACACTTCACAGAGTTTGGGGTTTGAAGTATAAAGTGCAAGAACACACTTCCGTGCGAAGTCACAAACGTTACCGAGCGTTACCTGGGTTTTTCTTTGACCTTGGACAGATTTTGTTTTTTTCAATGCTCAGAACCTTTTGGCAATACCATGTAGTTTGTATATCAACCAAAATTATTTTCATAGCTTGTGTATTCCAGGAGTTATAGCCGATTTAAGTTGAAAAAAATCATTATTTTGGTCACAAACGTTACTTTGGAATGACCCTACATTGTTTTGATATTAATGATAGGTATGACCCTTCCCTATCCAACAATACCAAGAACATCAAAATTGGCCAAGGCTTTACGTAATTATGACGTCATAATATACTTTCGGATTGGAAAATCAGGTAAAATTGATTTATGGCAAAAATAGCCACCAAAATCAAACTTTTGCTATAAAAGTTCTAAATAACGGATTTTCGTCCGGTTTTTTGCTAATTAAGAAGACGATTCCAATATGTCATGTAAGTTTTAATCTTATATCTTGCATACTTTTTTTCAAAATGGCGACTTAAAATGTCCAGGATTTCATCCCCCCACCCCCCTACACCCACTAGTTTGTGCATCAAAAGGACGTAAAAGGATGTAAAAGTGACTACCAAAATGCATGGGACCAGTTGCTTTTGCATTTTTATGAAGCAGGGAAAAAACTTAGGGGGGGGGGTTGCAACCCCCCCCCTCTCTCCTTTCTAACATAAGGGTTAATACCGAAATCAGTTATAAATTAGGGGTAACCCCCTGTCTTGAATAGATACCTAGACGAAAGTTCAACGTATAGTTCAACATCCACTCAGTGTCCAACATCTCTTAGCCACAGCCTCGCCCAGTCTGCACTGACTGGGCTCATTGCCGGGTCTATGGCAGGGGCGATCAAGGAATCAAGGGATAATTATAGTTCTAGTTCATGTACAATAATATGCTTTATACACATTTATTATTTTGCTATCTCTTTTATTTTATTTTCACTTTTACTAATAAAACGAATCAACTCATTTCACAATAAATCATACATCATGGCTGTTAGTCATAAGTTTAATTTTACGAAAATATCTGTGTCCACATAAAATTATGATTGTTACTTGTTATAATGACATGTCATTACTGTATTAGTTGGTATAATTTAATATGTTCAGTACCCATATTTGATGCCGTGATCATTTCAACCGTAAACATATGAACATATTAAATGAAAAATGTGTGGATGTCACACGACCATTTTTCGACAGATATTATCATATTTTGGTCATAAAAGTCTCAATGTTTTTATACTTTGAATACCATGTCCTACTGTGAATCAACCAGTAAAATGTATGCTTAGGAAACATTTTCCAATATATCTTAAAATCAATTTTCTGACAATTTTCAGCTGATTTCCCATTTCAGTTGGAACTATCTCAGAATCAGTTTTGTCTAAAAGTAGTATCTTTTACAGTGGCATGTTACATTACCCCATGGTTTGCTGTAAATCATCGTCTGGATTCCTTTAGGGAAATCTTATAAACGGATATATTATCTTTGTCCATTTGTCTACTCATTAAATTGTGTATTTGCGCAGACACCATGATGTACATTTAAGGTCCTTAATTGTTGAGGTTCACTCGATATTAATATGTAGCAATAAAAACTATTTACAAGTCCGTTTCCGTTGTCGATTAAGAAAAGTCCATTCTTCTTGGAGACCTTCTTATTTGCCTGTATTACTTGTAACGTCTGTACCTGTCTGAAGTGTAAAAGGAAAAATACTGACAGATTAATATATGTCAACATATTGTCCATCACAAACGAGCCGTACATGCAGCCAATTCCATTTATACATGTCAAGATCGTAATTTTCAAAAATGTATTTTTGACAGATTCACAAACCTTGTGCTGACTTCAAAACACCAACAAAGTTCCATTAACAGAAAATGATCAGAGATAGGAAACATATCTGTTTATTCTGAAATCATAGGGCTAATTGATCTTGGAACGCTTTTTTCTCAGTAATACATTTTACACCCTTACAACCGTTGACTGACCGTTACTTGGCATGTGGAAATCGACTGAAGTAATCGAGGTGTCATGTAATCATACCATAGTCTTTGCAAATATTTTAAAAAAATGGAAATGACAAGAGGCTAAATTTACGGCTAACTTTGGATGGACGGCCTCATATAACTTATTCATCTATTTGTCTAACAGTACGAAATATAAAACAAAAACACTGGACAATTCTTTTCAAATCAAAATGATTGTGGACGTGTATCAAATAAAAACCATCTTTAAGTGCAATGAATGAATACTAATGTCCTATTGTGTAAAGCTGTTCACTTATAGTACGATTTTCGATTTTTCAGACTCATTAACCCTAGTCAACCTAAGGGGAGGCTAACGGATGATCGCCAAGTGCACAAAACGACCCTGAGCATATAGGTAATATCATTGTGTTTACATCCTTTGCGGTCCTTTTGACGAACACAAAATCGGTGTTATCACCTAAGGTGGGATTATGGTAGGCCGTCAAAGTCGGCGGGTAGGAGGAGGTTGCCATTTGATTTCGAAAAGCTTTAAATAGCCATTTTGAAAAATATCTGCACGCTATGGTCTTGAAACTTACAGGACTTCTTAGAAATAAATAATATCGATTTTTATGATCTTGGTATCAATAGAAAGAGGAGACCCTACCCTATACTATAGTTCCAAAACAATATAGCTTACCAATTTCAAAATAATTTGGGGGGTGGGGGTAACCGCTATCTGATTTACAGGCGTCTTTTGAGCGGTAATATTAATTCGATATTTGATTTGTCAATTACACTATGTAAACTAATTTAAACTAAATCTTTTGTATTACAATAAAATAAATTGAGCAGGAGGACTGTCTTCATTATATTGTTACCGAACATGCCCGCATGCTCAGCTTATATATTTTATGAGTCAGAACAAATACTTACCAGCCTACTAGCAGGCAATATATCTTTGCATGTCTCTTGGATTTGTTTTATTCAGATTGCAAAGTTTGCAGGATTTTCCGTTAGGCATTGTGCATGCTGAAATAATAATAATAATTATAATAATAATAATAAAAATGTTTTGTTTTTTTTACTATGCAGGGAAAATGGTTCAACTCAACATGCATGTTTGATACACATTGTTTAGATGGCTTACAACAAGAATTTGATTCAGTTATATATTTGTTTATTCTATTTTTCTGCCCGGATCCTGAATACGTGTATATATAGTATATTTGCTATATAGATGAATTAAAATACCAAAAAGCAGGAACAATTCAACCGTTAATGGAAAGAAGGCACCCTGCCCAAAGCTTTGATAAAATATCATTCCCCGAAAAAAAAAACAGAAACAGGCTCAGGAACAGGGAAACACGGGTCAAAGATTTTAATGATTTTTTTACATTAACATTGAAGTGGTCAAAGTCTGGCACATGCCCGTTGGTGGTCAAGGGGTTGGGTCCATATAGAAACACCGAAAAGCGCTTTTGCGAAGAAATTTAACGTTGAAACTCTAGTCACAGGTAAAATACTTAAAAAACACTAAAACAAAGAAGACATTTCGAAAATCGGACAAACCGATAGAAAATGGCGGCAAAAAAAAAACACAATGTGTCGCAGCAAAATCCCCCCCCCCAAAAAAAAAACTTCCCAATAAATTTTTTTCAACAAAATTTGGTTCATATATCATAGTACAAATACATTCTTGAAATAAAATCCGTTAAGAGTTGTTCAGTTTCGATTTTATGGGCAAAACAAATTTGAAGAGCGCCCTCGAAAATGCTTATTTATGCTAATTAGCATGG
>JXSR01S047675.1:5282-16455 GCA_000969725.1 Ophiothrix spiculata
TTTTGGATTTGTGTCCCTTTAAGCACTCAAAAGTGACAAATTCGATTTATTTCTCTACTTTGAACCAACATTTGACTGAACATTTAAACACTTTATTTTAATTACTATGGCAGAACAGCCCCTCAGCACATACACCAAGGAAATGGAATGATCTTTTTTGTCGAATTCTCTCTTTAAACGCCAATTATACTGTTGGTTTTTAAACACCTCTATTTGATCGAAGGTATATTGGTCTGAAGCTCAGCAAATGCTTATTAATGTCATCATCTTAATTTGATAAGGATGTCAGTTTTGACCAAAATGTGCATTTCTAATAAACATTGAGAAAATCTGAATTCAAGAAAACCATGTTATTTGCCCCACCTCCATCCCTAAACATTATTCAGAGAGTAAAATTTGCTTAGGTGAAGATCCATAAGATAATAAGTGGATGCAATAAGTTTGTGAAGCCGTTTCTTTTCCTTGTGGACATGACTTCGGTCACAATGTTTTTTTGGCCTCCAAATAAATAAATTATTCACCTGATATTGGCTGAACAAAATATCTGGCACCCTAGATCAAAATGGCACACTAGATTAAAATGGCACACAAACATGTGACTGCCCACTTCAAACTGCCTGGTCAGTTTGTATTATTGCAGATTCAAAAAGAATGTGTAATATCAGTTTTAAAATGATAGTTGTTTCAGGTTCAAAAGACATTCAAAAGTAGAATTCCGATTCTTCAATGCATCACTTGTCAGGAAACTAAAAACAAGAAAACTTGCATTAAAGATTCCATTTCATCTACACTCCCGGTCAAAAGTGTTTGCGCACAAAACCGTTAACCAGCCATATCTCGAGAACCATTCATCATTTGCGTCATATTTTTTTCGGATTTATATTTTACATATATAGATCTAAGGAACTCAACAGGAATTGCATTAAACGCATTTGACAATATGGCGTGCTAAACATACAGCATACTTTCTTAAACACATTCAAAAACGGAGTTTAAATACATAACTGCATATTTGTTGGAAAACTTATGACCTGAAAATGTTCTTTACGGTAACACGGTGATAACGAGACTGAACTAATAAACTGCATAGGTACATAGCAAAGAGTGTGTGTGGTGTATTTGCATATGATCCAGGAAATCGGCCATTTTTATGGTTATTGAAGATCGAATGTCAGAGGAAACATGGGTTATTTATACTGGTTACATTAGGCACCCATAAAAAACATAAATTTTTTGAGAGTCTTGATCGTTTGCTATAATAATTACGTTTCACCCGTATTTAAGCGTGCGCAAACACTTTTGACAGGGAGTGTATGAAAATTTCTGCTTCAGCTACATCTGGAAAATGTTAGTTTTCGACATTTGTGCCTGTCCAATAAGTGTCCATCTCAAATGATCCATAAATGCAGCAAACTTCATTTTGCACTACAGGTGAAAATACATGTCTAGGTTGTAATTTGCCAAAACTGATTTTTTGCTAGATTCACAATACTTGTGTGCTTATTTCAAAACACTGGTAAAGTTTCATTTCAAGAAAATGATTGGAAATATGAAATATATCTGTATATTTTGAGGACAATCAACAGAAAATATAGGGCATACTGATCTTTGAACGCATTTATCTCAGTTATACATTTTACTGCCTGACAACATTTGACAGACCATAACTTGACTTCTGGATATGGAGTGAAGTTCATTTAGGTGTCATTAACCCTTATAACAGGGTCTTTGCAAATATTTAAACAAGAGAAAATGACAAGAAGATGCATTTACGGCTGGTTTGGGATGGATGGTCACATTTGTGAAGTTAAATTGAAAGATGATATTAATGCAAAATGTTCAACAGAGACACATACATTTTGAATCCACAAAAATCTCAATTTTGTCAGAATTACAACTTAAACATGTATTTAGCCCTGAATTTCAAAATGAAAGATGCCATCTTCACTGGTGATTTGTGGTGAATGGTCATATATTATCACATACAAGGTGTCTCAGAAATATTTATACCCTGCTTGAATAACATGTTCTTTTTAAATGGAAGTAGCAAAATAAAAATGCTTTAGAATGTAAAAGATTACTGGTTGTTAATTGGTAGAATATCTCTTGCTTATTACATACAGTAAAGGTCATCAAATTGTTTAGATTTAATAGGGGAGCGTAAGAGAAGATATCATGTGTATCCCATGATGCATTGCTTCCTATGGGAAATTTTTCACATGAAGTCATGTGAGTTGTTAGTGATGAAACATGCACAAAATGCAAGATTACAACGAATAACTTCGATTCATGGGGATTTCATCACTAACTACTCACATAATTCCCCATACAAACAACCCCATTAGAAGCAATGCATGTTGGGATACACACACTATCTTCTCTTGGGGAGCGTGGTGGAGCGGTTTGAGTGTAGGGTTCATAATACAAAGTTCCAGGTTCAAATCCCTGTGGGGCCATATCTACTTGTTCCTTGGGCAAGAAAATTTATTCCATTTGCTCCATGATTCAGAAGTCAAGTAAAGCAATTGACAGTCCACTGTGCGGATCCTCTATCTAATGGGCATTTTAAAGGGACTGGCCTAGATTCTTCCCACTAATTTTTTAACTGCATATTTCTTTTACTTGAATCGATAGAACAAGTTTATAGTAATATAACCTACAAGTAGTTTTCCATGATTTTGAGGAATATTGGAGAAAATTCCAATTCTTTACCTACTTTAATTTTTTTCGCCGGCGAAATCTTATTTCTACACCTGTGATATCCAAACAAATTATTGTTGATGAAATTGTTTCTCTTTTAATATGTATTAAATTATCTCCAGGAGCTTTGTTTGATCTATTATCTGGTAAATCCGTCTGAGGTACAAATTTAGAAAAATGATATATTGCAAATTAATTCTCTTTCAATTTGGGCCATTTGTGTTTAAATTTTCGCACTTTTTTGAATTTTACTATACTTTTAAGCTTTGTTTAGAGCATTTCCATAAGTGTTTAATTCTAGGTGGAATCTAGGCTAGTCCGTTTAAAGAGTGTATACTTGGTAAGATGTATGACAAAACATAGTTAGCAATCTCTAAAATGGGTACGGTACTTAAAATATCTCATTCACATGGACTGAAAAAGATGCACTCTAAATTATCACAACGAGCCATTAAGTTTCACTGGTCTTCACAGATTTATTAACCTCATAATGCTGAAGTTTATTGCTACAGCTACAAGGCAAAGCAACTTTGGTTTGAAAGTTTTTCTTAAAAGATACAACAAAAGCTGAATTGACAGTCTATAACTTGATGTAAATCATGTGATAACGTAATGTTGATGTTAATATTTCCAAATTATGCAAGACAATGTTGTGTCAATTTAGTTTTGTGGGTTTGTGATTTGTGATATACAATAGAAGGTGTGTACTGAGCTGAAAATGGAAATAATGTACTGGCATTGTAGATTAAAGAGAGCACAACAGTAATTCAGCTCATAGGGAATACATGTAAATATATGGTATTTTAACGACCAATTTCAAGCCTGTTGGGCAACATTTACTAGCCGTGACACCTATCAATGTATTCAGAACAGATGAAATTTTAACAAATGTTTCAATGTTAGGGGGGTTATGTGATTAGATTTTGCGCTAAGGGTCGCCAAAGAGCGCCCTCACTGTTTTTGACCCGTTTTAAGCCTCCTAATGCTATTCGGGCTCTTGCGCATTTGACGGGACTACTTTCGCCATGAAAAAGTTAGATTCATTATTGATGCATAGAGATGAACACGTAGGCTCTAAACTTTTGTTTTATGATTTAAAAATCACTAATGAGCCAAAGATAGTCTCAAACGTGTCCAAAACATGACTCAATTACATGCGATTTTAGGGAATCTTACCCAACATCCCACCATTTGTGGAGTGATTTACTGGTGTGCTCCCTCAAAGGCTGCATATAGGTAACCACCAAGTTGTGTAATTTTCTACAGAGGAAATTACAACAAAGCTTTGGGACAGGCAAGTTTGTATATATCTACATTTGTATGTACAATGTATTGGGGTTTAAAAACACTTAAATACAAAAGACATTGGTAGAGTGGTAAAGATTAAAGGCCTGTATTCCAAAAAGGAGTTTAGCTAAACCACGGTTTTATTTCCTGTCAACAGCATGGTTCATTGAACTGTTCCGCTTGAAAGCTGTAATGGGTGTGTGTTATTCCTGAACAGTTGGGGCCGTATTCTCGAATGATGTTTAACGCTAATCAGTGTTTAAATCGCGATTTAAACGATGATTAAAGTAAACATAATTCTCAAAGAGTAACTAAATAAAATCACCGTTTAAATTCTAACCACATGTCGTTAAACTCCTCTAAAATGCGTTTAAAACTTAACTAGGTCAGGGGGTAGTTTAAGGTGTGTCTAAATTTTATTTTCATCATCTGTCCGACAACTTCATAGGTTCTTTAAGCTTTGCAAATGTTATAATATTAATGAATTATGATTGAATATAATAATATGATGACAACGACATGCTATTATGAAAAATAAATACTCAAAACGTGTGCTTACGATAAATAAACCTTGAATTATCATTATAAACATGGTAAATACTGTGTTCTGGCCATCATCGTAGCGTAGGTCTTTCTTCACGTATTCAATACGGTACACGGACATCACTTGATGGGCAGTGTACTTGATGAAGCGAACAATTCTTTGTTGACTAGGGACCTTCTACTAATACAAATACTTATAGGTCACTAGTGCATATCTTTTACGTCCACAGTTCAGTGGATGATATTTATAGGTCTTAAACACTGTTGTTTACCAGACGCGCCATTTAAATATTTAACAGGCGTTTAGCTAAAATCAGATTTTAACTAAACGCATTTTATGTCTAACCAATGTTTAGATAAACATCGTTCGAGAATACGGCCCTTGATGTTCAGTTAAACCATGGTTTAGCTTAACACCTTTCTGGAATACGGGCCAAAATATTTGTTTCTAGCAGAACTTTTCTCATTTTCAATATACATATATCCAAATTACTACAACACAGTATACCCAGTATCATATTGTACAGGAACTATGCCAATACATCTAATGAAATTAAAACTCTGTTCCTAAGTAACTCCATACCTTCCATCTAGTATCAACACTTTTACACCACCAGAGTAACAGTATGGGAACTTAAGAGTATCAGGGGAGACTTGTTATTACTTAATTTGGGTTTAATTTCCAACTAGTTTTTGATAACCAATAAATTGTCTTTAATATCATACACAAATAACATCAATTTACTGGATTTTGAAAAGAAATGACAGACAATTTGATGGACAATTTTTGTCACCACAACTGTACCCGCCTCCACCCAATTAAAATAATACCAAAATTGTGACATTTTATGGGATTATAGAAAAGATATGACAATATCTGATGCATAAATCATTCCTTTACATTTTTTTGGGTGAAACAAAATAAAAGCATTCCTCTATGACATACTTGAGATGGCATCATTAATGAAGATTTTAAAGTGAAATGGTGAAAAGGCATTGGAGAAATGCTAAAAAACAGTGCAAACTAAATTTACAATAGCCTGGCAACTGACTTGGTTTGCAGCAGTTTTCGCTACAAACCATTTCAATAAAATCAGCCCCTGCATTTCTTGTGGGCGCGTGTGGTCTAGCGGAACAGAGCAGGACTCATGATCGGAAGATAGTGAGTTCGAGCCCCGCTAGTGCCAACGTGTTGTGAACCTGGGCAAATCACTTTATCACACTTGCCTCGTCGACCCGAGCGTATTGGGTAGCTGTTTAGGGGGGAATATCACAACTTAAGTGCTGATAGGTCTGCGCCTTTGGTCATTGGCCGCAAATGGCCTAGTTTAAGGCGAAATGGTTCTGACGATTCCCTTGTTACGGCGTAATAATAATGGCCAGCGCTTTGTATCCACTGGAAAAGGCGCAATATAAATGCCGATATTATTATTATTATTGAACTGTCTTGTTAGATTGAAGGAATCATAAAATATGTTTCACTAATGCCTTGCTATGCCTCTCACTATCCTTTAGTGTAAATTGTTACTGTAATCTCTTTTGTTTTTCAGAGAAATAAAAATATACTATACCCTGAATAATCCAGTATTCTGGGAGGCGTACACATTGCTATCAGGCTATCTTTCCCCCGGCTCTTTCCATTGTTACTCTATCCATTGTAATGATACTGCCTTTACGTGTCATTTAAATTGCTAGAGTTTGCACCACATGGGGCATTTAGATCATAAGTTTTCAAACAAGATTACATTAAAACTAAAAGTATAGTGTTGTTGCCCCTTGATCTCTGGAAATGCAAAATACCTATATTCCAGCATATTTCAATATGACACCAGATATAATATATATGCCCATATACTTGAGAATTAGTTAGAAGTAACTAGTATCCCTATTCTTATATATTCAGTTATCTATAATTAAGGACGGAAAGTAACTAATACCCTTATTCTTATATATTAAGTTACGTACTAGGACGGAATAAAAATAATTTAAGTACACATAAGGACGGAATTAACAATCATAAGAATTATGTAATTATAAAATCTCTTTGGATTAACTATAAATGTCTACTTCTTTTTGCCTTTCTTTCCTTTTCCTGATTTCTTTCCTTTCTTTCCCTTCTTCTTTTTCTTCTTACTGTAGGGACCAAGCTGTTTACGGACCATGACACCACGCCACCATGCTTGAAGCTGTTATAATAAATGAAGACATAGAAAAGTTCAGAATGAAAGTTCATCTGTGTTGAATATACATAGAAATCTATTTGTTTCAACTTGGGATCATACACAATACGAGCCTTCTTATATCTGCTACTACTGATATGCCCGACACATTTTCCCCCACATAAACTATGAAATCATGTTTTTGCCATTTTTCTCAGTATGTACATATACCCGGCAGCTGCTCAATGTGACTAAATCCCCTTTTATAGTCGTGTGCGCCAAGGTAAGAGTTCAAACGCAACTCACGTGATGCTCTTGAGCTTGTGTGATTTGACAATTCTGTTGCTGCTTGACTTGATGATCGATTTGATTGATTTGTTGTTCATGCACGGTGCAATTTGATCCCGCCCAGAATGAAAAGGTTTGTATCAGATGACTGTAGCTCTAGGGCCCTCGCCCTTGATTATTTCAAGAACATATGTGAAACGTAACTCTTTCACTCCAGCAAGCCGCTGTGGCGGCTCGCAAAAGCGTGCACGATTTCTCAGAATTTCTACTTTGACACATTTTTTTCAAATAGCTCTACAAAATTAACTGCAAGCCCAAACTGGTCAAAAATTCGCCTGCAAGCAGTTGAAATGAAGATCTTTCTAGTGCCATCATTTTTATTAGCAAAGAAAACAACTTTGACGCACTACATTGTATGCTATCATAAAGTTAAGTATCTGCGAGCTGCACAGAGCGGCTTTCCGGTGAAATAGGATGGATGGTGAAAATTTTATTCCAGAGTTAATAATTACCCCCAACCAAAGACACAAAGATTTGATTTCTTACTTCTAACCAATGACCTATTAAGAAAATGCCATTCAATCGGGGACATGTCTTATACCTAAAACTGCAGGCTGCCCCTTATATGGTTGAATATGCAATTTTCATCAAAGTGGGAACTATCAGGTATCTGAGATGTCTCTGGTTTCTGTTGTTCTACAGTTGCAAGTGCTTCCTATGTGTGTGTCCACATTTACAGCTTTATTTACAAACGCTCTTATACACAGAACATACTCACACTATACCCTATAAATCTTGAAGTATGCAACAAGCTGCCGATTAACACACATAAACCAATATGACCATACTCATAAATAAATTAATCCGTACTTTTTGAATCATAACAGCGTACCCAATCATGTTGAATATTCAAATGAACTTATATTCAAGATTTGTCCATGTAGTAGCAACAAAATTAACAAAAACAATACCCAAATCATGAAATATTTATGTACCAAATGTATTAATATGCACTGATTTGGTCGTAATCAATCCTAATCAATCATTGCTAGTCTCTTACACAATACAAAGAAACAAACCACCAGTTCACAATGTTGTAGAATACATGTAGAATACAAGGGATATTCTTTGGATCTTGTAACAGAATCTGATTGCTTGTTGCATACTTCAAGGTTTACAGAGTATAATCAACATTAACATGAACGCGCCAAACATGAATATTTTGATTCTCAAGACAGATTCAGAATTAGATTTACTGAGCTCACCTTAACAGTTGACTTGAGCTCCTCTAGCTCCTGCTCTTGTTTCCTTCTCTCCTTCTCTTTCTCTATTCTGTCTTCTACCACTGTCTGTTCATATTCACCATACTGTTAACAAAATCAAAGAATAGAAAAACAAAATGTTTATGCTGGTTGTTCTGAGAAAGCCTCTCTACTGAGAAAGTTGATCCCATTTAGGGGGCCTTTAATAGGGAAAAATGATTTAATTCCAAGAATCTGAGAAAAATTTCTAGATAGGGTTTTGATGACACACAGTCAACCAAGCAAACTTGTTTATAGCATAACATGCCAACTTAATGCCAACCACAGGATAGAAACTAAAGTGGCAGGGTTGGAGAGTCTAAGCACAGTTTGACCAAAATGGTGGAGTTGGGCTCTTCTTGCAACCAAGTATTCAATTAGACTAATAAGATCAGCTTTTCAATGCTACTGACTACCTCCTTTTGTAAGTGGTAGCCATAAGCTTCAAAAAGCTCTGATATCAAGAGCTGTCTCTGCCACTGCACCCACAATCTGGAACAATCTACCGCTGAATCAGTGTCTGCTTTCAAAAGGACTCTCAAGACTCATTTATTCAAACAAGCTTCTTATTAATATGTTTTCCCTTACGTATGAACATTTTTGCGTGCAATTTTAATGACATTGTTTTCATAGGGCCCACTCCAAGCGAGTTTTTCCACTGTTTTATTCGTAGTTCTTCTTCATTTTCGTGCTTGGATTGGGATTTTATGGAATAAAATGTCTCCTTTTTATGCTGTGTATTTTTATAATTGTACTTTTGTTTATATTTGGTTTTAACCTAATGCTACTTTGTTTTTCCTTAAGGCACTTTTTAAAACTTTTGGTTTGGTTTGTTGTAATTTACGTATATTACTGGTATGGTGCTCCGAAGTTGTTTCTAGTTGCGCCTTATAAAAGCGTTTTTATTATTATTATTATTATTTATCATGATATATATAGTTACAATGCATTTAAATTGAGTGAAATTGGACCCTGTGGTGGTGGAGAGACTCTTCTTACCAATTTTGTGAGCTCCTGCAGCCTGGCCAGATCATTAGCCTTAGATGCCTTTAAGACTTCCAACTCATGCGTCTTAGCTTCTACATCCTTGTCATATTTCTCCATCCAGTATTCCACCTTCTCCTCCAACTCTTGCTGATGTGTTTTCAGATATTGCTCGATTTCTTGATTGACTCTGATCTCTTTGTCAATCTTCTTCCTCAGGAGCTGAAAATTGAAAACATATATAGGTCGTCATGTGAGTGCAAGAAAGTCGTTTCTGCAATGGCTGCCCTAAGTTATATTTATTATATGCCTTGTTACAAGAATGTGAAAAATTCCTGAAAACTTCCGTCTTATATCAGTGGTTCTTGAAATGGTTCTTCAGGTGATACCGTCACCTTAAGAACCATTTCAAGAACCACTGACCCAAGACTGGAGATTATAAAGTGTGCAATCCAAATTTATGACAAAAGGCAGCTATTGCAGATACGACTTTCTTGCACTCACATAACGACTGGTGTCATTGGTTAAATTGATAAAGCAATTTTCTCACGCAGATGCAGGTACAATAACTCTAAATAAATATAAAATCTATTTGTGAAGATAAGGTGCTGGAGCACAATTGGGATACAGCTATGTGCGGCCAGCCGCAACCTGGCAACAGCCTTAATATTCCAAGATTGCGACCGTAGGCTTGATTATTATACACCTCTAAATAATTTCAAAACATGTAATGAATATTTTACAATAATCTTGAGATGAACAATCAAACCTACGGCCGCCATTTTGGAAAATTAAGCAACCTGGCCACAGCCTTAATATTCCAAGATGGCAACCATAGGCTTGATTATTATACGCCTCTAAATAATTTCAAAACATGTAATGAATATTTTACAACCAAACCTACGGCCACCATTTTGGAAAATGAAGGCTGTGGCCAGGCTGCGGCCAGCTGCACAAAGTTGTTGCCTAATTGTGCGCCAACGCCTTATGGAGTGTTTCTATGATGTAGAATTCTGCAGGCTGATTACCAAGCATATAGGCTGATAGGACTCTTTAGTGCAAAGCAGGGTCAGTATTATTGCACCAACCTGCTTCCTCAAAAGTAAGAATTCTATGTAACATCATACATTCATGCTTACTATATATTGCAATATTGATGTTATAGACGCGTGAAGAAAACCTTTTTTTTTACGCGTCTTGTGCGCCGAGGTTAAAGTTCAAACGCAACTCACACGATACTCAGGAGCTCGAGTTATTTGTCTGTTCTGTTGCTGTGCGGCTTGATGATCAATTTGATTGTATTGTTTGGTCCCGCCCAGAATGAAAAGGTTTGTTTGTTTCAGATGACTTTAATTGACACAATTGCTGCATGCAGCCAGTTCATCAAATTATGTTCACATATTCAGAATGGAACAATGTCCCGTCTTTAGGGGGCGGGTTACATAGTACAAGTGGCTATAGGACATGCCACCAACATGGGTAGCAAACTCAGGTCACCTCAATGGGCCTCTGCAAAATTTAAAAATGATGTCTACTTTTCAAATTTTAAAAAATAAATGCAAATTTGAACATTTGCTCACCACAAATTGGGACAATTTGCACAAATCAGTGAACATCTTCCCAGAAAATTTTGCAGAAAATTGCAAGTTTGTACAAATTTAACTCAGAATTTGTCAATTTGGTACTATAACGGGTGAGTCAAAAAAAGTGCAATGATTAGATGGAAGCCATATTGTAAGAACAAAAGCAATTTCGAATAAATAATGATTATTTCTAAATAGAGCATGCATTTACCTTTCAAATGGTGAAAGAATGGTGAGGATTTATAAAGGCATTGCAAAGATATGCTTACTTCAATATTATGGTATGAAAACAGTTCTGTCCAAATGCGGCATTCCTCGTCAAACATGT
>JXSR01S047680.1:0-10174 GCA_000969725.1 Ophiothrix spiculata
GCGGGACTCGAACCCGGGGCCTCATTGGTGCAAGGCGAGGGAAGTAACGCTGCGCCAACCCGCCTTCCCGTTTATAATTAAACGGGAAAGGTAATCTACATTAAAGAAAGTATTTAAATCAGTAAATTCATTATTTGATGGAATTTAACTCGCCCAATTGTGTGTATACTAAATTAAGTTTTGGGCTTCTTATGGGAACACCATTTTAAACCACAAGGTTAAACAAAAGAAATGCATATGTATGAGAAAAGAGGTCGACTTTACCATTTATAGATATAGGGTTGAAATTTGGCATTTTCCATTTAAGGGGTGTAATTCAATTTGAAACAATCACTTTATTTGGATATAAATATGGGAATACATTATCATATATTTGAAAAGTTGTCAAGAGTGAAATAATAATATTGAACAAATTCCAAATACAAAGAGAATGACCAAAGAACATTTTATAATCATGGATTTTTCCATGCAATTATTGCCATGATAACTTCCCATCAACAAGAATTAGCTGACATAAAATTCAGCCAGGCATTACAGCAATAAACAGTTTATTTGTGCACTCAACTCTATATGGCAAATATTTGTGGTACAAAAATGTTTATACTCTCTTTTATATTAAAAAAATGAGTATTTTTGTGTTGTACCATAATGTTTGCATAAAATGTATTTGATCAATCTTACAGAAACAAGTTTAGTTGTTTCGTACATTATAGCACATAACACTATAACAACAAGAATAAAAATACAGTACACAAATAAAAGTATTTTGTGAAAAACGAACAAGGACAACATTAACATATTTCTCAGGGGGCGTGTGTCATTGCAAGACGGACACCATGCTCAAAATACATATTTATATATTTATCCTTTGCTCACATTATATTCCTAATAAGTAAGCATTCTAAGATATTCTTGTCTTCTTGCTATATATTGCCCTTTTAACAACAGATATGTGCATAACAATAATAACAGAGAAAATGAAATAAATTCGGATAATGTTATTTAGAAATATTTTATTTTCATTCATAGGCCCTTCCCTTAACATGAAGATTTTTATCAAGTTTAAAGTTAACCAAACTATACCCTAAATTTCAGATTTTTGCAATTTTGAAACCCTTTCCAGTTTACTTGAGTACATTTTAAATAAAGTTTACGTCCTCCTTGTAATTGCAGTGGCCCCCTGAAAGAAATGGTGAATAAAGATCTTGAACCTTGAATGAGTTGGTTCTACTATTATATAATTTATCAGTTATATTCAAATTTGTGTCCTTGGGACTATAATGCACTGCTGCTCTGTCATACGCCGGGGAAGTAGTGACGTCATAGTTTATGTAAATCACCCAACACGTGCGTTTTGGACCCAAACAAATGATCATGTCTACTAATCATACGTATTAACACAATAGGCACACGTAAATATACAAATCAGACTGATTTTGTTCGGTTGGAAGACGAAAATAACGGCAGGGGTCCCGACGTCCTGGCTTGTAATAACAACCTTCAGCATAATAGGCCGGCATGTTTTCCCTTATTTTTGATTTAAACGATAGTTATGGTATAAAATCGGAGTCGGACTTTTTCCCCCATAGACTTAACGTGTGGCAAAAATGGTCACACCGTTTGTTTGGGCCTCAAACGCACGTGTTGGGTGATTAACGTAAATTATGACGTCACTACTTCCCCGGCGTATATCAACAAATACTAGTATTCATTTTAAACAAGAACTGTTTTTAAAAAAGGCAACACCTCCAGATGAAATAAAATGTGACGACTCACCCCGAAAAGGGGGACTTTGCGACAGAACAATTTTCGAGAAATCACAGGCAGCAAAAAATAAAGAAAATAATAAGAATTTCCAGCAGATTGTCTGTTGTAAAATTTGATCACCTTGATTAATTTCAACAAATAGGGTCACGGTCATTTTAAAGCTTAGAAAATGCTGTAAAAGATGAAATGATAAAATCAAAATTGATATCATCTGCAAAGTCCCCCCTTTCGGGGTGAGCCATCACAAATAATGTTATCTTTGATGTGAATTTCATTTGCAGATGGTTTACTTTTTCCTTCAAGGAGATGGAAGAAAACGATAAATGTCGATAAAATATACTAGCCTAAATATTTAACTTTAAAGGTGGATTTTAATATTAATGTCAAATCAGTAAAATCAATTTGAATATGATAATGTATTGGAAATTTATGGTTACCGCAAACAGGAACCAAACAGGCCACTTATGTTCAAAATAAATTTGTTTTGTCCGGTTTGTCATAATATGGGCACTACTTAAAAACGTTCTTCTGAAGCTTCGTGCATGTGTCTGGGATAATTTTTTACTTATCAAAACTAAATTTGGAGACTGGTTTGGACAGACAGTTCGTATTGAGAAAATGAATAGATTTAAACAATTGAATTAGAAAATCAATTAAAATCAAATTAATCATTATTTTGTTTTTTGATAAAACAACCCTGTTAAGTTGAGTTTTCCCTGACATATTAAGTTGCAGAGTTAAAGATTTTTGATTTGTGTTATAAAACCATGATTTAAACAATTGAATTAGAAAATCAATTAAAATCAAATTAATCATTATTTTGTTTTTTGATAAAACAACCCTGTTAAGTTGAGTTTTCCCTGAGATGTAAATTAATTAGAAAAACAAATTGATTTTACTGATATTTGACTGAAATTAAAACATCTTTAGTGGTGCCCTTAACTTTGACATTAATATTAAAATCCCCTTTCAAGCAAAATATTTAGGCTTGTTTATTGTATCAACACTTCGTTCCCTTATTAGGAAAGAGTAAATCATCTGCAAATATAATTTACATCAAAGTCTATTTTATTTCATCCGGAGGCGTTGTCTTTTTTTAAAGACAGTTCTTGTTTGTAAATTTGTTTCGATGTATTTTTGCTATGTTGACATGCAGGAGATATGGGTGCGTGGGGTGTGTGGGGGTGTAGGGGTTGGTACGTAGATGTATTGGTGAGAGTGTGTGGGTATGGGGGTGAGTGTGTGCGTGGATGAATATGTTTACAGTTTACGGGGCAGTCTTGAAGCCTCCGTATTTTACGGAAACTATTTCTAACAGTGCATCATAGTTTGAAAATCATAATGTTGGATTTTAAATCCCTTAATTTGATGCCTCCTTTTTAATAAGTCATTTTACCTTTTATCCAATATTCTCTATTTTGTGTTATTTGATTCTAAACTGGTTTCGTAAACATATATATATTTCTGATGACTAAATGGGACCATTATGACCACGGAATACCATTAAGAAAAGATTGCAGTGGTGGAGTTTCCTAAGCCAAAGAATTACAGTCTTAGATATCTTTACTTAAGTTCCTGAGACTTTTCTTAAGTCCCCAATAACTTAATTTTTTCTAACGCCGAGCTAATGCTGTTTACCAAAAAAAAAAAAAAAAAAAGGGGTGTGACATCTGCAACTTGCAACTCCCTGTTAGAGTATCTGCCTGAATCTGTTTGAAGTGATTCGGCATCAGTCTTGAAATTTTCTTCTACTCGTTTCTTTTAAAATAAGGTTATTATTCCTTCACGTCGACTATTTAATAGATGACCATTAATAACCTGGGGTTCCATTCTGAGACTATTATTTCCTTGAGTACAGGAAATAGTAGTCTCAGGTTCCGTATTTAGCAGAACGTACTCGATATCATCCCATAATATTTGACACCATTAATCAGTAATCCATACGAGCCTGGCGTTTTAGCCCAAGGTTTTAGCTAGTTTTATTACCCTGCCGCAGTCGGCGGTAGGGTTTTGTTTTTGAGTCGTTCCTTCTTTCTTTCTACTTTCCGGCAACACTTGACGGCTTATATCTCTAGAACGCGATGACCGATTTGGACCAAACTTGGTTAGTGGTAAGGGGGTCAAGTAGTGGTCACGGGGTCAAAAACATGATTTTCACGAAAAACTTTTCAACTCATCAGCGTTTTGAGGTATGGTCATCAAATTTACGGATATGAAACGTCTTGAGATCTTCTATAATTATTACTTAATGAAAATTTCATCAGAGGTCACATGGGGTCACCAGGGGTCAAATAAAAAGGTCAAATTTTCAACTTTGTCCAATTTCAACGTTTATGGTGGCAAATTGTTTATCTTGGACCAGCGATCAAAAGTGTCAATGGTGACCCCGTCGTCCGACCCATCCTTGGGGGTCAAAGGTCAAACGAAAGGTGAATGGAATGGAAAGGCCAAATTGTCGTCAACTTTGTCGAATTGTAAAGGTTAAGCTTTCAAATTGTTAGTCTTGGATCAGCGATCAAAAGTGTCAATGGTGGCCCCGTCATCCGACCTCTCCCTTGGGGGGTCAAAGGTCAAAAGAAAGGACAAATTCTCAACTTTGTCCGATTTCAAAGGTTGAGGTGTCAAATTGTTCGTCTTGGACCAGCGATCAAAATTGTCAATGGTGACCCCGTCAGACCTTTCCCTGGGGGTCAAAGGTCAATAGAGAGGTCAAATTGTCAACTTTGTCGGATTTTAAAGGTTGAGGTGTCAAATTGTTCGTCTTGGACCAGCAATCGAAAGTATCAATGGTGACCCCGTCATCCGACCTCTCCCTGGGGGTCAACATTCTCAACTTTGTCCGATTTCAAAGGTTGAGGTGTCAAATTCTTCATCTTGGATCAGCGATCAAAAGTGTAAAAGGTAACTTCATCGTCAGACCTTTTCATGGGGGGTCAAAGGTCAAAAGAAAGGTGAAATTTTCAACTTTGTCCAATTTAAAAGGTTCAAGGTGTCAAATTGTTCGTCTTGGCCCAGTGATCAAAGGTGTCAATGGTGACAAAGGTCAAAAGGAAGGTCAAATTTTCATTTTTGTTCGATTTCAATGTTTAAGGTGTCATATTGAATGTCTTGAACCAGCGGTCAAAAGTGTCAATGCTGACCCCATCGCTCGACTTTTCTCTGGGGGTCTAAGGTAAAAAAAAGGTCAAATTGCCAACTTTATGCGATTTCAAAGGTTAAGGTTTTAAATCGTTTGTCTTTGACCAGCGATCAAAAGAGTTAATAGTGACCCCATCGGTCGACCCTTACTTAGGTGTCAAAGGATATGACTCATGATAAAGCTCAATTTTTCAACTTTGTCCAGTTTTAAAGGTTAATTATGGTGTCAAATTGTTCGTCTTGAACCAACGATCAAAAGTGCCTATGGTGACTCCATCAGCTGACCTTTTCGTAGGGGTCAAAGGTCACAATAAAGGTTACATTTTTACCCTGTCCAATTTGAAAGTTTAAGGTGTCATATTTTTTGTCTTGCACAAACAATCAAAAGTGTCTATAGGCTGAAATCAACTCCAAGGGAAAAAAACAGCGGCAGGGTCCGTGCCATTGCAATGACTGCAGTGACACAGTCATTTCTAGTTCTTTTTCCTTCTGAACAAAGCCTTCTTACATCCACTGAACATAAATTGACTTTAACATTTTTAACGGTTATGTTCTTTAAACGTTGTGATTTCAGTACTTTCCATATATGCTTATATCGTTCATTATTTATTCTTTGACATGCGAACTGTTTTGTGTAATGTCAGTTTCTTGCAAAACTTTATCTCAAGATGTCATTTGGTGTTTTCCATTTGAACGTTAATTAGGTTTATTTTTCAAACATCATTGCTTTTTTCAAGATTTAGAAAGTATTTAGCACGCTTTTCCTCTTCCTCGAATGTTTTTTTGTGTATTCTTTTCTGTTTTACGTGTTTTCCTCCTCTTTTATCTAATTTTCAGGGACAAATAACTTCTTTTCACATTCCTCTGCTTTATGTTTCTGAAGCTTAACTCTCTTTTGCATAATGCGTGAATCAACTTTTTAATTTTCCATTTTATGTTTCCATTAGCAACAGTCTTTTCATTCCGTTTTAAATAACGTACTTATTGTCAATCAAAATATCAACTATTCATTTTCCAAAAACTGGCACCACGTTTTGCTTTACCACATTTCATTCATTAAAGAATTGTATTGTAATCTGATTACTAGTATTACGCTGTTGTACGGATGAAATTACCTTTACAGTTTGACAGAAAGTGGACTTAACGAAGCTGACTGTATAACATGAATGTCGACTATGGTAGTAGGCCTACCTTTTTGGTCTCGGTGACTTGTAGTTTTTGTAGTTTGCCATCCTCATGGTAATCTTTTACCTTGGGCTTTATATCAATGCATTTTTTTCCAGTGTCTCTTATTGGTGGTGCTAAACAACGCCGTGCTGGATGGGCAGCATTTGCAAGAAAGCAACTTGAAAACAGCGCCCCCAGTGGTATTTCCAATGTAAGTCGAGCCTCGATTTAATAAACGAAGAACCTTTTATAGTTTTGTCTCTCTTATTGCTATGGCTTTCCTCAACTTGTCATTGTTACATATGATGGTATATGAAATACACTCATTACAAGCGAAGTAATTTTCCAAGTTTTGTTTTTATTCATCCTTCACTCAATGAACATCAAGTCGATAAATATGGTGATCGTGCATTTGATAGGGTTTTTGAACATTTATAGCATTACAATTATCTGACCCGGGGGGGTAACTGGGTATTCTGACCGGGTAACCACCCGCGTTACCAAAAAGGTGAGACCTGTACAGGTCTCGAGACTTGCAATATAGGGTATCAAAATCGACCTGGTTCTCTGCAAGTCTCACATAGGGTATCAAATTTGTCTTTTATGGTATCAAACTTAGAAAGAATTGTTAAATTAATGACAATGGTGCCTTAAATTGCAAAAACATGTTTAAAATACCTAGAAAAACTTCTTATGAGTGTTCAAATGGTGTACAATTACATTTTACCAATGATTTCTTGCAATTATTATTTTGTCACAATTGCGTCAGGTAAGGTCTCAATAAGGGTACCCATTCGAACGGATATGGTAGATTTATGGTCTCAGATAGGGTATCATTTCACTCATTTTTGCCAATTTTTGGTCTCACATAGGGTCACCTTCGGAACCTGCGGAACTCGGGTGGTTACCCGGACACAAATATCAGTTACCCCCCCGGGTTATCTGAACACGGTCCATATTGCACGGCTGCCTCTTTTTATATTTACATGCATTTTGGCTCTCCACATTTGATTCTGCTTGGGTTGTCTTATAAGACTTTCTTTCTTGCATTTATCATGGCCGCATTAGTCAAAGCGAAAGAACTTGGGCGGTTCCTGACAATGGCGCTATATAAATAATAGATATTATTACTATTTATCAGACTTATCGTCTGTAGTTTTTCTTACATTTGTAGGTTCCGATCACATTCTCATCCTCCTGGGCTCAACCGGAAGTAGTATATATTTGACATCATATCAAAGCCCATATTTTTCTGATTTTAAATCCAAAATCTCACCTCAAAATTCTTTATACTTTCGGAGATATAGCAGAAAATGTAAAATTATTGGTATACCTATTTTCCATTTCTTTTGTATTTTCATAACAGCCTCATCCCCAGGGTTGCATACCTTCTTTTGCCTCTCAAGAGAAAACAAGAAGCATGTTGAGGTTAAAATTTCAAAATATGCATTTCAGAGGTCAAGGTCAATCAGTTAAAAGTAAATTACACACATGCTAAAATAGGAACCAGCACCTTTAACTCAATCAGTGGAGAAGGCGCAGCAATCATTAGCTTCTAGTTAATGGTTTCTTGGCTTGTTAGTTTCTCCAATGCCTGTATCAATTATTCTTTCAGTGTGGATTCACGACAGCACATAAATACCTGCTTTGTTTGTCTTTGTTTTAGAAACCCGCAGTCCGCCACACAGACTCGTCACTTAATTCTTTCAGCGCAATACCAGCCAGCGAATATCTGCAAGCACACGTTGCACTACAAAAAGGTACAGTGGGATTACAACTTTTGATTCGACAACATAAAAATAATAAAACTGTGTTTGACCAGTTGCACCAATGTTCGAACAATGTTGAAAATAAAAAGCATTTGTGACGGCTTTGAGCAGATTTCAAATGGTTACCAGAAAGATACGGTATGCATGACGGAATATAAAAAAAAAGAATTATTGTTCCTTACAATGTTGGAAAAAAAATGCATCTGAGAGGGCTAAACTGACAAAACAGCTTTGAACAGATTTCAAATGGTTGCCAGAAAGATACGGTATGCATGACGGAATAAAAAAGAAAGAAAGAATTATTGTTCTTTGTATTTATGATTATGTCCATCAAATATATATTTGAAAATGAAATCTTTATCTTTTTATAGGCCAAATTGTAAGCATTAAAGCAATACTATAAGATTTTGATCAAAAATGCTTTATAGTAAAAACAGCATAAAATGGACTAATGTGACTATCTAAAAGCATTTTCAAGTGTATGCTGTGGAAAAATTGTTTTGTCACCAAATAATGGATTAAAAGCACATGCATGCTTTCCTATACTAATACATGTGGAATTAAATTCGGGATCCCGAATTTAATTCAACAAATGGCTATAACAGAAAAAGTAAACATCTTTGAGCCAAATCGTTTGGAGGGTATTCATATCTACCAAAAACACACACAATAAGCTCAAAAAATCAATAGTCATGGGTGACAGGGGGCGCTTCATTGTTAACACTTTATAGTATTGCTTTAAGTTTTTCTAATTTCATTCTGCATTATTTAGACACTAAAGTTGCTGACAAAACCGCAGTGGCAAGGACATGGAGGAGAGCGGTTGCTGCTGCAAACACAGTGACGGAGAGAGCGGTAGGTAACCCCCGGGGGGGGGGGGGGGTACTTAGTGGAAAGGTGGGTGTACGGACGCGCGGCAGAGAACGGTTGCCTTTTTTAACCTCCCAGGTTTACCAAAGGCCCCTCAAAAATTTGAAAAATGGTTTACATAAGGGTTGCATTTTTCAAAAACGACAATTTTTTGACCAATTGTTCCTATGGTTTACATATCGGTTGCCAAATTGGGCTTTTGAAGTGCAATTTACATTGTAAAAATGCATGGAATGGTCTAAATAACGGTTGTTAAAGTCAAAGTCAAAATACATGGGTAGCATTTTTTTGCTCCCTCAGGTTTACAAAACAGGTGGTAGTCGAAAACTCCGGCCGCGCGTCCGTACCCAACCGGAATCTGAGTACCCCGCCCCCCCCGGGTAGGTAACAGAACAGAGACATGGAACAATTAACCCTTAGAATGGATTAGTCAATCAATTAGAATACCGTACATTTTTGTTGGTTTAGGGTTAGGATTCCTGTTAGGTTAGTTAACCCTTCAATATTTTTTGCAACCAAAAATAAGGTAATCTTCTGGAGTTGCTGCGTGTCTTTTATATTATGTAACATTATCAGTGGTTTATACTGTAACAAATCAGTCTAAAAGTTAGTACATTAGTCACTCACAAATATGCAACAAAAAACCCAACAAAAACAACAGGAATAACAACAAGAAAGAAGAAGACGACGACGACGAAGACGAAGACGAAGAAGAAGAAGAAGAATGAGGAGGAGGAGGAGGAGAAGAAGAAGAATGAGGAGGAGGTGGAGGAGGAGGAGCGAACGGGAGAACGAGAGCGAAGAGGAAGAGTAGGATAGATGATAAAGCAGGAAAGAAGGTGAACTTCTACTACATCTGTAGTACGATTTCGATTCGACTAATCATGGAATTAGGAGATGGACTAATCGACTACCACCTGCAATTGACAATATTGCAACATTGAACATTGCGCCACAGACCTGCTGAATGCAAGTGTCTCCCATCTCAATAGATGAACAGTGCGAGAAAGGTTTTCATGATGTCCGTAAAGCTTGCTTAGATTTCTAAGCAATAAAGTTAATGCTTCGAACAATAATACTATATCCTTGCCTAATCAAAGATTTAACGCATTTTGAAGGGAAGTTAATTTGTGATATATAGAAAGTAAGTGAAGTAGATTAATACGAAGCTCAAGGTCTCAATAAAGATTGAGAAGTTCAAGGCGTCAATGAAGATACACTTAAAGTAAATCAATTATTATTGAATGATTTCGATGTATATATTTCTTCTAGCTGCTTCATGTTCTTTTTCGAAAATAATCGTTTTTGACAAAAATGGAAGTATAATACTAGTACTTCATTGTTGCGTTGAATATCATCGCCTTAATCTCGCTATTATTTCAGCTTTCAGTTCAGTCAGTTGCAATATTATATATTTGACTGACATGTTGTCACTTATTCTGGTTTTATTATATATCTAATGA